>OX608073.1:183111756-183118256 GCA_951509635.1 Eupeodes luniger | reverse complement strand
AATAATAATAATAATAATAATAATAATAATAATAATAATAATAATAATAATAATAATAATAATAATAATAATAATAATAATAATAATAATAATAATAATAATAATAATAATAATAATAATAATAATAATAATAATAATAATAATAATAATAATAATAATAATAATAATAATAATAATAATAATAATAATAATAATAATAATAATAATAATAATAATAATAATAATAATAATAATAATAATAATAATAATAATAATAATAATAATAATAATAATAATAATAATAATAATAATAATAATAATAATAATAATAATAATAATAATAATAATAATAATAATAATAATAATAATAATAATAATAATAATAATAATAATAATAATAATAATAATAATAATAATAATAATAATAATAATAATAATAATAATAATAATAATAATAATAATAATAATAATAATAATAATAATAATAATAATAATAATAATAATAATAATAATAATAATAATAATAATAATAATAATAATAATAATAATAATAATAATAATAATAATAATAATAATAATAATAATAATAATAATAATAATAATAATAATAATAATAATAATAATAATAATAATAATAATAATAATAATAATAATAATAATAATAATAATAATAATAATAATAATAATAATAATAATAATAATAATAATAATAATAATAATAATAATAATAATAATAATAATAATAATAATAATAATAATAATAATAATAATAATAATAATAATAATAATAATAATAATAATAATAATAATAATAATAATAATAATAATAATAATAATAATAATAATAATAATAATAATAATAATAATAATAATAATAATAATAATAATAATAATAATAATAATAATAATAATAATAATAATAATAATAATAATAATAATAATAATAATAATAATAATAATAATAATAATAATAATAATAATAATAATAATAATAATAATAATAATAATAATAATAATAATAATAATAATAATAATAATAATAATAATAATAATAATAATAATAATAATAATAATAATAATAATAATAATAATAATAATAATAATAATAATAATAATAATAATAATAATAATAATAATAATAATAATAATAATAATAATAATAATAATAATAATAATAATAATAATAATAATAATAATAATAATAATAATAATAATAATAATAATAATAATAATAATAATAATAATAATAATAATAATAATAATAATAATAATAATAATAATAATAATAATAATAATAATAATAATAATAATAATAATAATAATAATAATAATAATAATAATAATAATAATAATAATAATAATAATAATAATAATAATAATAATAATAATAATAATAATAATAATAATAATAATAATAATAATAATAATAATAATAATAATAATAATAATAATAATAATAATAATAATAATAATAATAATAATAATAATAATAATAATAATAATAATAATAATAATAATAATAATAATAATAATAATAATAATAATAATAATAATAATAATAATAATAATAATAATAATAATAATAATAATAATAATAATAATAATAATAATAATAATAATAATAATAATAATAATAATAATAATAATAATAATAATAATAATAATAATAATAATAATAATAATAATAATAATAATAATAATAATAATAATAATAATAATAATAATAATAATAATAATAATAATAATAATAATAATAATAATAATAATAATAATAATAATAATAATAATAATAATAATAATAATAATAATAATAATAATAATAATAATAATAATAATAATAATAATAATAATAATAATAATAATAATAATAATAATAATAATAATAATAATAATAATAATAATAATAATAATAATAATAATAATAATAATAATAATAATAATAATAATAATAATAATAATAATAATAATAATAATAATAATAATAATAATAATAATAATAATAATAATAATAATAATAATAATAATAATAATAATAATAATAATAATAATAATAATAATAATAATAATAATAATAATAATAATAATAATAATAATAATAATAATAATAATAATAATAATAATAATAATAATAATAATAATAATAATAATAATAATAATAATAATAATAATAATAATAATAATAATAATAATAATAATAATAATAATAATAATAATAATAATAATAATAATAATAATAATAATAATAATAATAATAATAATAATAATAATAATAATAATAATAATAATAATAATAATAATAATAATAATAATAATAATAATAATAATAATAATAATAATAATAATAATAATAATAATAATAATAATAATAATAATAATAATAATAATAATAATAATAATAATAATAATAATAATAATAATAATAATAATAATAATAATAATAATAATAATAATAATAATAATAATAATAATAATAATAATAATAATAATAATAATAATAATAATAATATTATTATTTTTTTTTTTTTTTTTTTTTTACTTTACTTGTGGAGGAATGCGTTACGCACCATAAGGAGGTATCCATACCTCCCCGTGTGCCGGACTCACCAAGGAAAAATTTTAAAAACCTTATAATGGCATACCGGCTAAACCTCCAAAAGTGTCTCGAAGATCCCCCCCTCGGGACCACTGAATTGCACTTCTTCAAGAGGGGGTCCTGTTGTACGGCCCATTCTGGGCTCACGTCTTATAGCGGGATCTTTTCTTCCTTTGCTTTCTTCGTTCCTAGGTTAGGAAGGGTTAGGTTAGGTAGATTAGGTTAGGAAGGTTATGTAAGGATTAGGTTAAATTAGTTGGGTTTCGTTAGTTTAGATTAGTCTTTTATTAGGTGAAGTTAGTTTACGTTAGTTCAAGTTGGTTTGGTTAGGTTTGGTTAGGTTAGTAGGTTAATAGGTTAGGAAAGGTTAAGGATGCGGAACTGTTCTTCTTCTCTTTTCTTGTTTCTGAGGAGCTGATTTGTGTATGTACTGATCAAGTTCCAGTTATGTTGACTCGTAAGCATCTTCTCGACTATGTTCTCTGGAGTGATGGTGCCAATGTTTCTCTCTAGTGCTTCTCTTTGTGCTCTCCATCTGCTGCAGACGAAGAAGGTATGTTGTGCATCGTCTTCTTGGGAGTCTCCGTACTGGCAGGCTGGACTACTCGTTTTGCCGATCTTGTGGAGAAATGCGTTGAAGTAACCGTGTCCGGTGAGTAACTGGGTGACGTAATAATTAACCTCACCGTGTTTCCGGTCCTTCCACTCAGCCACATTTCTGATCAGCCTCGCCGTCCATCGTCCTCTGCTTTCTGCGCACCAACGCTCTTGCCACTTCTGTATGGTCAGCTGTTTAGCCTCCTCGGCTGCCGCTTCCACCCCCATTTCCGCCTTTTTGTCGTGGACGTACTTCCTTTCTGTCGCTAGGAGATCGATAGGGGTCACTCCAGCGATTACAAGGACAGCTGGTTCCGGCACCGTTCGATAAGAGCTTGCCACACGGAGAGCTCCGCGTCTTTGCACTGCCGCCATCTGTTTACGGTACTTCTCTTGCTTAAGTGCGTCCGCCCATATTTCGCTGCCATACAGAAGGATGGAATGAGTTGTCGCCATTAGTAGCCTTCGCTTACTGGCCGTTGGTCCCCCTACGTTCGCCATCAGTTTGCTGAGTGCTGTAGTAGTTTTTGCTGCTCTTTCCGATGCTGCCTTTATTTGTTGCCAGTAGGTTAGCTTTGTGTCGAGCCTCAATCCCAGGTACTTCACTGTCGCGCTGCTTCTTATCACTTCGGCCCCGATTTGGAAGTCAATTTGTGTAGGAATCCTCTTCCTCGTCAGAAGAACTATCTCTGTTTTTTCCGTGGCTAGGCTGAGTCCATGCTCTTCCATCCATGAATTTGTTCGTCGCATGACCTGGTTTAGCTTTCTTTGCGCGCTATCGGTGTCTCGTGCCGTAATCACCGCGGCGATGTCGTCAGCATATCCAACCAGGAAGGCATCGTCAGGCATCTCCATGCGAAGGATATCATCATAGGAGATGTTCCACAGGTCTGGTCCTAAGATTGATCCTTGCGCTGCACCAGATGTGACTTCCTTCCTTCGCGGACCTTCTGCGGTCTCGTAAATCAGCTCACGATCCCTGAGATAGTCCTTCGTCATCCGTAGAAGATAGGCGGGTACGTGGAATCTCCATTCCAGCGCATGTAGAATATCGCTCCACCTGGCCGAGTTGAAGGCATTTCGTACATCCAGCGTTGCCAGCAAGACGATCTCCTTCGAGTAGTGGTTTCTTTGTTGGGCAATTTGGGTGGCGTGCACTACTTCTTGTATTGCTCCGATAGTAGAGCGGCCTCTCCGGAAACCGTACTGTCTCTCCGATAGATCGCCCGACGCTTGTACTGCAGCTGAAAGCCGTGGTTTTAAAAGCTTTTCCAAGAGTTTTCCCGTGGTGTCTAGCATGCACAGAGGTCTGTATGCCGATGGGGAATCTGGGTCTCCTTTGCCTTTGCTGATGAGCACCAGCCGTTGTTTCTTCCAGCTCTTCGGGAAGACGCCTTCTATGAGGAGGTTGTTGAACATGTTCAGAAGTAATTGTGGACATGCTTTAGCGGTCGCTTTCAGGGCTTCTACGGGGATTCCATCGGGGCCAGGAGCTCTTCGTTTTTGCATGGACTGCACAGCTATGCTCAACTCCTCCTCGCTAAAAAGATGGATATCATGTCTTTGGACCGGTGTGTTGTCAGGTGGTCTGACAGGATGAGTTGGGAATAGTGTTCCAACAATGTGCTCCATTTTTTCTTCGCTTAAGACTGGGGGTGTCGTCTGAGCTCCTAGTTTACGTGTAACTATTTTGTAGCCTAGTCCCCAGGGGTCGCTATTGACATCACGGCGGAGATCCTCCCATTTCTCTCTCTTGCTCGAACTGATGGCCCTCTTGAGCTCGGATCTCTTGGTTCTGAACTCCGCTATGGCGTCCTCCATAGGTTCAGCGTTTCTTCTCCTCCTCCTGGTGACTATGCGTCGAAGTTGTAAACATCTCCGGCGTAACGCAGCTATCTCCTCTGTCCACCAGTACACTGGATCTCTGTTTCTGTTGGCGGCTCTTGTTCGGGGCATTGAGGAGTCGCAGGCGAGCCGAATTAGTTGCATCGTGGCTTCAGCCTTGGTTTCAGCAGGTCCTTCTACTTGCAGCACAGCATCTGCCCCTTCCTCGATCACTCTCTTTAAAACATCCGCGTTAAGTCTGTTTAGGTTCCACCTTGGAGCCCGTGGTTGGTGACGTAGGTTTACGACTCGTTGGTTTTCCTCCAGGTCGAAGACGATATACTGGTGGTCGCTACCTGTATAGTCCTCGATTACTCTCCAGTTCTTAATTTTTGCGAGTGCGGTGCCCGTCGCAAAGGTAACATCTGGAATAGTGCCTCTGTGTCCTGGTCTCCTGAATGTGGTGGTGTTTCCTACGTTAGCTACGTATAGTCCACGTCTCGCGGCCATCTCGAGTATTTGCCTTCCTCGAGAGTCTGTAGTTGGCATTCCCCACTCTTGACCTCTGGCGTTGAAATCTCCTGCGACTAGAACATCTCCACCAGTCTCATTCAGAAAATCCTCCAAATCCTCCAGTTTTTTGCGAAATTCTTCGATCCTGTCGTTTGGGCTAAAATATATGCTTACTATTGTAAGTTTTCCAGTTTTGACCCAGACAAAACCTCTTTCTGCCCCTTTTCTATCGATTTGGAATTTTGTTGTGTCTGTGATCCAAATAGCAGCAGTGTTAAGTAGGTCTGAAAACCAATTTTGTCCGTCCTTATCGCGGTATTGTTCGCTTACGATAACAATGTCAACTTGAAGTTCCGAGATAAGTTTTGTCAGAAGGCTGTCTGCCGTTAGACTTCTGTGGACATTCGCCTGGAGGATTAAAGTCATTTTGAGGAGGCCTTTTTCGCCTCTTCAAGTGCTTTCCTGAACACTTGACAGCTTCCGGTGCCCGGTACGTGGTTTATGGATGATGTTGTTTCCAATTCCACACAGAGGCAGCACTTAGGCTGGTTTTTGCAGTCCTTCTTTTTATGGCCCTTTTCCCCGCATTGGATGCATAGTCCTTGCCCCTTTCTGTCCGGATTTGGACAGGACGACTGTTTGTGTCCATATCCGAAACATTTGAAGCAGCGTAAAACTTCGGTTCTCTGCCTGATTCGGCAGTGTGTCCAGCCAATTTTAACTGTGCTGGCCCTCAGCATTTCTTCGGCGGCTTGAGCATTTACCCTAATAATGGCCATCTTCAGGGATCTGTTGTTTTTACTAGTGATCCCTATTTCCAGCTCTGTTATGAGGTCGGTAAATTTTTTGCGGATTGCTTCCTGGACCTCTTCTACCGTGGTTAGTTCGTCAAGGTCCTTAATCTCGAGTGAGATCATATGTTGGAGGTTTTTGACGACGGCTTTTTCTCCCAGAATTTCCTTTAGGCAGTTTCCAAAGGCTGTCTTGTTTTTTG
>OX608073.1:183081756-183106756 GCA_951509635.1 Eupeodes luniger | reverse complement strand
TGATAGCGTACCACATTCTTATTTAATAGAGGCCTTACACATTCATGGAGTGGACGAAAAAGTAGTGGATTTTCTTGTGAGTGCTATGGGTCAATGGAAAACGACGATATATGTGGGAGGCACTAAAACCAGAGAATTATGTGTGCGGAGAGGTTTATTCCAAGGAGATTCGTTTAGTCCACTATGGTTTTGCTTGAGTTTAGCACCTCTTAGTAAATTACTCAATGAATCACAGAATGGATACAGAATTGAGCGAGAAATCAGTATCACCCATCTTCTTTATATTGATGACCTTAAATTGTTTGCAAGGTCCAGAAAACACCTTCAGAGCCTTCTTAATATCGTCAAAAAATTTAGTGAAGATATAAAGATGAGCTTTGGGTTTGATAAATGCAAGACCTTAGAAATGGTGCGTGGAAAAATTCAAAGATCTGATGGTTTTTATTTTGAGGAAGGTACCATTGAACCTCTACAAGATAATGAGTGCTATAAATATCTCGGAGTCCATGAAATGCGAAGTATACAGCACATCGCAATGAAGCACCAGCTTAAAACATGCTTCATTGAAAGAATAAAGAAGTTGTGTAAAACAAAATTAAATAGTGGAAACTTAACAAAGGCAATTAATACGTACGCGATTCCTCTACTTTTGTATTCATTTGGACTGATTAAATGGAGTGAAACTGATCTGGAAGACCTTGAAAGGCAAATAAGGGTGGTCATGACATCTCATCGAATTCACCATCCAAAGTCGGCGATCGAGAGAACGACGAAGCCAAGAAATGAGGGTGGTCAAGGCATCACAGATTTAGTAAGCCAACACAACGCTCAGTTAGAAAAATTAAGGCGATACTTCATGGAGACCCAAAGCAACACCAGGTATCAAGCTATCATGGGAATGGACAAAAACTTTACTCCCTTAAAGCTCAGTGATAGAGATTATCAGCCGCAGATTTTACCAACCACACATCGGATAGAGCAATGGAAAACAAAAGCAATTCATGGAAAGTACCCGTACCAGCTTAATTCATCAGAAGTCGATAAATGTAGTTCAACTATATGGCTTCAAAGAGGTGAACTGTTCCCTGAAACTGAAGGTTTTATAATAGCCATTCAAGATGGAGTCATTGCAACAAGACAGTACCGCCGGGCGATTCTTCACGAGGACATCGATAGCATGTGTAGAATGTGCCACCAAACTGTAGAATCGGTTGAACATATTTTGAATGGGTGCTCAATGATGGCAAATCATGAATATCTTAAACGGCACAATGATGTTGCAAAGATAATTCATCAAGAACTCGCCCTAAGAACAAAATTTGTTAATTGCAAGAAACCATATTACCAGTATGAAGCTGATAAAGTACTATTAAACAGTGTCTCAAAGCTTTATTGGGATCACCAAATGAGTACTGACCACACAATTATGGCGAACCGCCCAGATATTGTGTGGATAGACAAATCGAATGAGTGTGGTTTCATAATAGATATTGCGGTGCCATTAACAGTTAATATGAACCGAACTTTTGGTGAAAAGATAGCTAAGTATACGGACCTGGCCCATGAAATTAAGCAACGAGAAAGACTAAGAAGCATACGGATTATACCTATTGTCATATCTAGTACCGGAATAATTGGGAAAAATGTAATGGAAGAACTAACGAAAATGCAATGCGACCATCTCTTGCATGAAATATCAAAGTCCATCATCCTAAACACTTGCAGAACTTTTCGCAAATTCTTGCATCAACCGTGATCCAGCCAACCAAAATCAAAGGGCTAGAACATGGTCTAAGCTCCAACAGAGCCTAATTCCTTGGCATAGCCCGGAATAGGTGATTTCCAACTCCATAGGAGTTGAGAAGTTTTCCCTAAAGTCGATAATAATAATAATAATAATAATAATAATAATAATAATAATAATAATAATAATAATAATAATAATAATAATAATAATAATAATAATAATAATAATAATAATAATAATAATAATAATAATAATAATAATAATAATAATAATAATAATAATAATAATAATAATAATAATAATAATAATAATAATAATAATAATAATAATAATAATAATAATAATAATAATAATAATAATAATAATAATAATAATAATAATAATAATAATAATAATAATAATAATAATAATAATAATAATAATAATAATAATAATAATAATAATAATAATAATAATAATAATAATAATAATAATAATAATAATAATAATAATAATAATAATAATAATAATAATAATAATAATAATAATAATAATAATAATAATAATAATAATAATAATAATAATAATAATAATAATAATAATAATAATAATAATAATAATAATAATAATAATAATAATAATAATAATAATAATAATAATAATAATAATAATAATAATAATAATAATAATAATAATAATAATAATAATAATAATAATAATAATAATAATAATAATAATAATAATAATAATAATAATAATAATAATAATAATAATAATAATAATAATAATAATAATAATAATAATAATAATAATAATAATAATAATAATAATAATAATAATAATAATAATAATAATAATAATAATAATAATAATAATAATAATAATAATAATAATAATAATAATAATAATAATAATAATAATAATAATAATAATAATAATAATAATAATAATAATAATAATAATAATAATAATAATAATAATAATAATAATAATAATAATAATAATAATAATAATAATAATAATAATAATAATAATAATAATAATAATAATAATAATAATAATAATAATAATAATAATAATAATAATAATAATAATAATAATAATAATAATAATAATAATAATAATAATAATAATAATAATAATAATAATAATAATAATAATAATAATAATAATAATAATAATAATAATAATAATAATAATAATAATAATAATAATAATAATAATAATAATAATAATAATAATAATAATAATAATAATAATAATAATAATAATAATAATAATAATAATAATAATAATAATAATAATAATAATAATAATAATAATAATAATAATAATAATAATAATAATAATAATAATAATAATAATAATAATAATAATAATAATAATAATAATAATAATAATAATAATAATAATAATAATAATAATAATAATAATAATAATAATAATAATAATAATAATAATAATAATAATAATAATAATAATAATAATAATAATAATAATAATAATAATAATAATAATAATAATAATAATAATAATAATAATAATAATAATAATAATAATAATAATAATAATAATAATAATAATAATAATAATAATAATAATAATAATAATAATAATAATAATAATAATAATAATAATAATAATAATAATAATAATAATAATAATAATAATAATAATAATAATAATAATAATAATAATAATAATAATAATAATAATAATAATAATAATAATAATAATAATAATAATAATAATAATAATAATAATAATAATAATAATAATAATAATAATAATAATAATAATAATAATAATAATAATAATAATAATAATAATAATAATAATAATAATAATAATAATAATAATAATAATAATAATAATAATAATAATAATAATAATAATAATAATAATAATAATAATAATAATAATAATAATAATAATAATAATAATAATAATAATAATAATAATAATAATAATAATAATAATAATAATAATAATAATAATAATAATAATAATAATAATAATAATAATAATAATAATAATAATAATAATAATAATAATAATAATAATAATAATAATAATAATAATAATAATAATAATAATAATAATAATAATAATAATAATAATAATAATAATAATAATAATAATAATAATAATAATAATAATAATAATAATAATAATAATAATAATAATAATAATAATAATAATAATAATAATAATAATAATAATAATAATAATAATAATAATAATAATAATAATAATAATAATAATAATAATAATAATAATAATAATAATAATAATAATAATAATAATAATAATAATAATAATAATAATAATAATAATAATAATAATAATAATAATAATAATAATAATAATAATAATAATAATAATAATAATAATAATAATAATAATAATAATAATAATAATAATAATAATAATAATAATAATAATAATAATAATAATAATAATAATAATAATAATAATAATAATAATAATAATAATAATAATAATAATAATAATAATAATAATAATAATAATAATAATAATAATAATAATAATAATAATAATAATAATAATAATAATAATAATAATAATAATAATAATAATAATAATAATAATAATAATAATAATAATAATAATAATAATAATAATAATAATAATAATAATAATAATAATAATAATAATAATAATAATAATAATAATAATAATAATAATAATAATAATAATAATAATAATAATAATAATAATAATAATAATAATAATAATAATAATAATAATAATAATAATAATAATAATAATAATAATAATAATAATAATAATAATAATAATAATAATAATAATAATAATAATAATAATAATAATAATAATAATAATAATAATAATAATAATAATAATAATAATAATAATAATAATAATAATAATAATAATAATAATAATAATAATAATAATAATAATAATAATAATAATAATAATAATAATAATAATAATAATAATAATAATAATAATAATAATAATAATAATAATAATAATAATAATAATAATAATAATAATAATAATAATAATAATAATAATAATAATAATAATAATAATAATAATAATAATAATAATAATAATAATAATAATAATAATAATAATAATAATAATAATAATAATAATAATAATAATAATAATAATAATAATAATAATAATAATAATAATAATAATAATAATAATAATAATAATAATAATAATAATAATAATAATAATAATAATAATAATAATAATAATAATAATAATAATAATAATAATAATAATAATAATAATAATAATAATAATAATAATAATAATAATAATAATAATAATAATAATAATAATAATAATAATAATAATAATAATAATAATAATAATAATAATAATAATAATAATAATAATAATAATAATAATAATAATAATAATAATAATAATAATAATAATAATAATAATAATAATAATAATAATAATAATAATAATAATAATAATAATAATAATAATAATAATAATAATAATAATAATAATAATAATAATAATAATAATAATAATAATAATAATAATAATAATAATAATAATAATAATAATAATAATAATAATAATAATAATAATAATAATAATAATAATAATAATAATAATAATAATAATAATAATAATAATAATAATAATAATAATAATAATAATAATAATAATAATAATAATAATAATAATAATAATAATAATAATAATAATAATAATAATAATAATAATAATAATAATAATAATAATAATAATAATAATAATAATAATAATAATAATAATAATAATAATAATAATAATAATAATAATAATAATAATAATAATAATAATAATAATAATAATAATAATAATAATAATAATAATAATAATAATAATAATAATAATAATAATAATAATAATAATAATAATAATAATAATAATAATAATAATAATAATAATAATAATAATAATAATAATAATAATAATAATAATAATAATAATAATAATAATAATAATAATAATAATAATAATAATAATAATAATAATAATAATAATAATAATAATAATAATAATAATAATAATAATAATAATAATAATAATAATAATAATAATAATAATAATAATAATAATAATAATAATAATAATAATAATAATAATAATAATAATAATAATAATAATAATAATAATAATAATAATAATAATAATAATAATAATAATAATAATAATAATAATAATAATAATAATAATAATAATAATAATAATAATAATAATAATAATAATAATAATAATAATAATAATAATAATAATAATAATAATAATAATAATAATAATAATAATAATAATAATAATAATAATAATAATAATAATAATAATAATAATAATAATAATAATAATAATAATAATAATAATAATAATAATAATAATAATAATAATAATAATAATAATAATAATAATAATAATAATAATAATAATAATAATAATAATAATAATAATAATAATAATAATAATAATAATAATAATAATAATAATAATAATAATAATAATAATAATAATAATAATAATAATAATAATAATAATAATAATAATAATAATAATAATAATAATAATAATAATAATAATAATAATAATAATAATAATAATAATAATAATAATAATAATAATAATAATAATAATAATAATAATAATAATAATAATAATAATAATAATAATAATAATAATAATAATAATAATAATAATAATAATAATAATAATAATAATAATAATAATAATAATAATAATAATAATAATAATAATAATAATAATAATAATAATAATAATAATAATAATAATAATAATAATAATAATAATAATAATAATAATAATAATAATAATAATAATAATAATAATAATAATAATAATAATAATAATAATAATAATAATAATAATAATAATAATAATAATAATAATAATAATAATAATAATAATAATAATAATAATAATAATAATAATAATAATAATAATAATAATAATAATAATAATAATAATAATAATAATAATAATAATAATAATAATAATAATAATAATAATAATAATAATAATAATAATAATAATAATAATAATAATAATAATAATAATAATAATAATAATAATAATAATAATAATAATAATAATAATAATAATAATAATAATAATAATAATAATAATAATAATAATAATAATAATAATAATAATAATAATAATAATAATAATAATAATAATAATAATAATAATAATAATAATAATAATAATAATAATAATAATAATAATAATAATAATAATAATAATAATAATAATAATAATAATAATAATAATAATAATAATAATAATAATAATAATAATAATAATAATAATAATAATAATAATAATAATAATAATAATAATAATAATAATAATAATAATAATAATAATAATAATAATAATAATAATAATAATAATAATAATAATAATAATAATAATAATAATAATAATAATAATAATAATAATAATAATAATAATAATAATAATAATAATAATAATAATAATAATAATAATAATAATAATAATAATAATAATAATAATAATAATAATAATAATAATAATAATAATAATAATAATAATAATAATAATAATAATAATAATAATAATAATAATAATAATAATAATAATAATAATAATAATAATAATAATAATAATAATAATAATAATAATAATAATAATAATAATAATAATAATAATAATAATAATAATAATAATAATAATAATAATAATAATAATAATAATAATAATAATAATAATAATAATAATAATAATAATAATAATAATAATAATAATAATAATAATAATAATAATAATAATAATAATAATAATAATAATAATAATAATAATAATAATAATAATAATAATAATAATAATAATAATAATAATAATAATAATAATAATAATAATAATAATAATAATAATAATAATAATAATAATAATAATAATAATAATAATAATAATAATAATAATAATAATAATAATAATAATAATAATAATAATAATAATAATAATAATAATAATAATAATAATAATAATAATAATAATAATAATAATAATAATAATAATAATAATAATAATAATAATAATAATAATAATAATAATAATAATAATAATAATAATAATAATAATAATAATAATAATAATAATAATAATAATAATAATAATAATAATAATAATAATAATAATAATAATAATAATAATAATAATAATAATAATAATAATAATAATAATAATAATAATAATAATAATAATAATAATAATAATAATAATAATAATAATAATAATAATAATAATAATAATAATAATAATAATAATAATAATAATAATAATAATAATAATAATAATAATAATAATAATAATAATAATAATAATAATAATAATAATAATAATAATAATAATAATAATAATAATAATAATAATAATAATAATAATAATAATAATAATAATAATAATAATAATAATAATAATAATAATAATAATAATAATAATAATAATAATAATAATAATAATAATAATAATAATAATAATAATAATAATAATAATAATAATAATAATAATAATAATAATAATAATAATAATAATAATAATAATAATAATAATAATAATAATAATAATAATAATAATAATAATAATAATAATAATAATAATAATAATAATAATAATAATAATAATAATAATAATAATAATAATAATAATAATAATAATAATAATAATAATAATAATAATAATAATAATAATAATAATAATAATAATAATAATAATAATAATAATAATAATAATAATAATAATAATAATAATAATAATAATAATAATAATAATAATAATAATAATAATAATAATAATAATAATAATAATAATAATAATAATAATAATAATAATAATAATAATAATAATAATAATAATAATAATAATAATAATAATAATAATAATAATAATAATAATAATAATAATAATAATAATAATAATAATAATAATAATAATAATAATAATAATAATAATAATAATAATAATAATAATAATAATAATAATAATAATAATAATAATAATAATAATAATAATAATAATAATAATAATAATAATAATAATAATAATAATAATAATAATAATAATAATAATAATAATAATAATAATAATAATAATAATAATAATAATAATAATAATAATAATAATAATAATAATAATAATAATAATAATAATAATAATAATAATAATAATAATAATAATAATAATAATAATAATAATAATAATAATAATAATAATAATAATAATAATAATAATAATAATAATAATAATAATAATAATAATAATAATAATAATAATAATAATAATAATAATAATAATAATAATAATAATAATAATAATAATAATAATAATAATAATAATAATAATAATAATAATAATAATAATAATAATAATAATAATAATAATAATAATAATAATAATAATAATAATAATAATAATAATAATAATAATAATAATAATAATAATAATAATAATAATAATAATAATAATAATAATAATAATAATAATAATAATAATAATAATAATAATAATAATAATAATAATAATAATAATAATAATAATAATAATAATAATAATAATAATAATAATAATAATAATAATAATAATAATAATAATAATAATAATAATAATAATAATAATAATAATAATAATAATAATAATAATAATAATAATAATAATAATAATAATAATAATAATAATAATAATAATAATAATAATAATAATAATAATAATAATAATAATAATAATAATAATAATAATAATAATAATAATAATAATAATAATAATAATAATAATAATAATAATAATAATAATAATAATAATAATAATAATAATAATAATAATAATAATAATAATAATAATAATAATAATAATAATAATAATAATAATAATAATAATAATAATAATAATAATAATAATAATAATAATAATAATAATAATAATAATAATAATAATAATAATAATAATAATAATAATAATAATAATAATAATAATAATAATAATAATAATAATAATAATAATAATAATAATAATAATAATAATAATAATAATAATAATAATAATAATAATAATAATAATAATAATAATAATAATAATAATAATAATAATAATAATAATAATAATAATAATAATAATAATAATAATAATAATAATAATAATAATAATAATAATAATAATAATAATAATAATAATAATAATAATAATAATAATAATAATAATAATAATAATAATAATAATAATAATAATAATAATAATAATAATAATAATAATAATAATAATAATAATAATAATAATAATAATAATAATAATAATAATAATAATAATAATAATAATAATAATAATAATAATAATAATAATAATAATAATAATAATAATAATAATAATAATAATAATAATAATAATAATAATAATAATAATAATAATAATAATAATAATAATAATAATAATAATAATAATAATAATAATAATAATAATAATAATAATAATAATAATAATAATAATAATAATAATAATAATAATAATAATAATAATAATAATAATAATAATAATAATAATAATAATAATAATAATAATAATAATAATAATAATAATAATAATAATAATAATAATAATAATAATAATAATAATAATAATAATAATAATAATAATAATAATAATAATAATAATAATAATAATAATAATAATAATAATAATAATAATAATAATAATAATAATAATAATAATAATAATAATAATAATAATAATAATAATAATAATAATAATAATAATAATAATAATAATAATAATAATAATAATAATAATAATAATAATAATAATAATAATAATAATAATAATAATAATAATAATAATAATAATAATAATAATAATAATAATAATAATAATAATAATAATAATAATAATAATAATAATAATAATAATAATAATAATAATAATAATAATAATAATAATAATAATAATAATAATAATAATAATAATAATAATAATAATAATAATAATAATAATAATAATAATAATAATAATAATAATAATAATAATAATAATAATAATAATAATAATAATAATAATAATAATAATAATAATAATAATAATAATAATAATAATAATAATAATAATAATAATAATAATAATAATAATAATAATAATAATAATAATAATAATAATAATAATAATAATAATAATAATAATAATAATAATAATAATAATAATAATAATAATAATAATAATAATAATAATAATAATAATAATAATAATAATAATAATAATAATAATAATAATAATAATAATAATAATAATAATAATAATAATAATAATAATAATAATAATAATAATAATAATAATAATAATAATAATAATAATAATAATAATAATAATAATAATAATAATAATAATAATAATAATAATAATAATAATAATAATAATAATAATAATAATAATAATAATAATAATAATAATAATAATAATAATAATAATAATAATAATAATAATAATAATAATAATAATAATAATAATAATAATAATAATAATAATAATAATAATAATAATAATAATAATAATAATAATAATAATAATAATAATAATAATAATAATAATAATAATAATAATAATAATAATAATAATAATAATAATAATAATAATAATAATAATAATAATAATAATAATAATAATAATAATAATAATAATAATAATAATAATAATAATAATAATAATAATAATAATAATAATAATAATAATAATAATAATAATAATAATAATAATAATAATAATAATAATAATAATAATAATAATAATAATAATAATAATAATAATAATAATAATAATAATAATAATAATAATAATAATAATAATAATAATAATAATAATAATAATAATAATAATAATAATAATAATAATAATAATAATAATAATAATAATAATAATAATAATAATAATAATAATAATAATAATAATAATAATAATAATAATAATAATAATAATAATAATAATAATAATAATAATAATAATAATAATAATAATAATAATAATAATAATAATAATAATAATAATAATAATAATAATAATAATAATAATAATAATAATAATAATAATAATAATAATAATAATAATAATAATAATAATAATAATAATAATAATAATAATAATAATAATAATAATAATAATAATAATAATAATAATAATAATAATAATAATAATAATAATAATAATAATAATAATAATAATAATAATAATAATAATAATAATAATAATAATAATAATAATAATAATAATAATAATAATAATAATAATAATAATAATAATAATAATAATAATAATAATAATAATAATAATAATAATAATAATAATAATAATAATAATAATAATAATAATAATAATAATAATAATAATAATAATAATAATAATAATAATAATAATAATAATAATAATAATAATAATAATAATAATAATAATAATAATAATAATAATAATAATAATAATAATAATAATAATAATAATAATAATAATAATAATAATAATAATAATAATAATAATAATAATAATAATAATAATAATAATAATAATAATAATAATAATAATAATAATAATAATAATAATAATAATAATAATAATAATAATAATAATAATATACCAAAGCTTAACAAGCCCCGAAAAGCCAACCAAATCCTTGAAAATATGAACACAACCTTATCCGAATTCTTTCTACATAACAGAAGCTTAGACGAAATCCAAACTGCTCTCTACTGTGCAGCAATTCCTGTAATCGAACTAAATGGACAGAAGATCTCTACTCGAAACGCGAACGCCTCAAGAACCAGAGAACGAGAACCTATGTGGAAAAAAAGGCTGGAAAGAAGCATAGATGAGCTAAGAGCGATACACGACCAGATCGCTGAGTACCTAAAAGGGAATCTTTCGAGAAAAATTAAGAGAAAAATATCGGACATAACTCGTAAACACCACATTGATCTCCGGAGCCCTGGAAGTAATCAGCAAATAATCCTAGAAGCAAATGGTGAAAGCCATCCCCGCGAAGAAGAGAACCACGGAGTTGTCGACCCAGAAACCTTCCGACAATTCTGGAGCTCAACATGGTCCGAAACAAAGTCTTTTAATAAAAATGCTGAATGGATCAACAAAATAAGCAGAAGACTACAATCCACCCTACATATGCGAGTTGATGACTTTACCAAAGAAGAAATGCATGGAGCCGTAAAAAAAAAAAAAAAAAAAAAAAAAAAAAAAAAAAAACTATGAATTGGAAAGCCCCAGGCCCGGACAAAATACAAAACTTTTGGCTGAAATACCTGCCAGCAAGCCATGAACCACTTGCAAAGGTATTTACAGACGCACTCAACAACCCAAGCGTAATACCTAACAACCTGGCCCACGGAACAACATACCTGATATTCAAAAAAGGGGATGGAAGCAAACCGGAGAACTATAGACCAATAACATGCCTATCAGTCTTATACAAACTTTTCACTGCACTTATCAGTAATAAAATCTACGAACACTGCTCTATGAATAACATCTTAGAAGAAGAGCAGAAAGGCTGCATCAGGAACGCTCTCGGTTGCAAACACCAACTCACCATAGATGCCATTGTCTTAAAACAGGCGCAAGTAAAAAAACGAAACTTGCATATGTGCTATATAGACTACAAAAAGGCTTTTGACTCAATCCCACATGAATGGTTACTCGAAATACTACGGATATACAAAGTATGTCCAAGAATTGTAAATGTTCTCGGTGAGATAATGAAAAACTGGAAGGTAAACCTGCGGCTAGGAAAAAGAGAAATTGCTACCATCGATATACTCAGAGGAATATTCCAGGGTGATTCCTTATCGCCGCTGTGGTTCTGTATTGCGCTCAACCCACTATCAACAATGCTAAAAGGCTCAAACCTTGGGTACAAACTTACCCCATCAGAAGACCAACGAATCTCGCACCTTCTTTTCATGGACGACCTAAAACTATACGCTGAAAGCCGATATAAACTCCAATCTCTCATACAAACCACTAAAATATTCAGCGAAGACATAAACATGGCCTTTGGCCATGAAAAATGCGCCATACTGAAAATTGACAAAGGCAATGCAGCCCCATTAGAAGGACCATATCAAGGAGTGGAAGAGATGACAAACGAAGACCACTATAAGTATCTTGGAATATCGCAAAACATACGTATAGACCACACCAAATTAAAGGCCGAATTTACAGAAAAATACAAAAAAAAGCTGACCAAAGTACTGAACACCAAGCTGTCAGCTAGGAATTTGATGGAAAGTATTAACTCTTGGGCAATACCTTCGCTCAGCTACTCATTCGGCATCCTTAAATGGTCAGATACTGACCTGCATGAACTAGATAGGATGACAAGAAGACTACTTACCAAATTCCGAAGCCTACATCCCAACTCGTCGGTCCATCGATTATACCTCCCAAGAAAAGAAGGTGGCAGAGGTTTACTCAACATCTATAAAATGTGCAGAACGCAGGAAAACAAAATGAGAAATAAACTACTTTCCACACCTGAAGAAATATTAGCGAGAGCCCGCGCTCTAGATGATAAATTTACGCCCCTGAACTTGAAAAACACAGCGGGGGAGATAATATTAGAGCCCGACCAAACTCAACAAGAAAGATACTTTGACAAGAGTCTCCACAGCAAGTTCCCGAAAGCACTATGTGAGGAGCACATTGACAAGACCAGCTCCCTAAAATGGCTCACAGATGGCTTCCTATTCCCTGAAACTGAAGGATTTGCAATTGCAATACAAGACAAGGTAATAAAAACCAGAAACTACGAAAGGCACTGCCTCGGAGTAGAAGTGACAGATAGATGCAGAAAATGTGGTAAGCCGGGTGAAACTATTGAACATATAATAGCCGGGTGCCCTGTGCTAGCTAACTCCGCATACCTAGGTAGACACAACCAGTTAGCCAAAATCATCCACCAACAACTGGCAAAAAGATATGGGCTGATAGAAAATATAGTACCATTCTACAAATATCAACCAGTAGCAGTACTAGAATCGGGTGATCATATTCTTTACTGGGACAGACCCATGCTGACGGACCGAACAGTTGACTTCAATCGGCCGGATATCCTGGTTATCGACAAAAAATCGAAAACAGCGACGGTGATAGACATCGCAGTTCCACTGACCACTAACATCCAAAAAACCGAAGCAGAAAAGATAACGAAATATGAAAACCTAGCTATCGAAATTAAATCAGTATGGCAGCTGGAAAGGGTTAACATCTATCCAATTGTGATATCCGCTGAGGGATTAATATCTCACAACCTAAAAAAGAACCTCAATCTTATCGGAGTCGAACAAGAAGCTGCAAGAATAGGACAAAAGGCAATAATATTACAAACTTGTCACATAGTGCGCAAATTCCTGAACTAACAAACAAAAAAAAAAAAAAAAAAAAAAAAAAAAAAAAAAAAAAAGATATGACAATCGGTCTTTCTTGAGATAGGGTGAATTCCCTCCTCATCGAACCCCCGAGCCGAATCCAAGGATCGGTAAAATTTTTCCAGCTCATGCAGCTGAGAAAGCGCAACAACTCAATAATAATAATAATAATAATAATAATAATAATAATAATAATAATAATAATAATAATAATAATAATAATAATAATAATAATAATAATAATAATAATAATAATAATAATAATAATAATAATAATAATAATAATAATAATAATAATAATAATAATAATAATAATAATAATAATAATAATAATAATAATAATAATAATAATAATAATAATAATAATAATAATAATAATAATAATAATAATAATAATAATAATAATAATAATAATAATAATAATAATAATAATAATAATAATAATAATAATAATAATAATAATAATAATAATAATAATAATAATAATAATAATAATAATAATAATAATAATAATAATAATAATAATAATAATAATAATAATAATAATAATAATAATAATAATAATAATAATAATAATAATAATAATAATAATAATAATAATAATAATAATAATAATAATAATAATAATAATAATAATAATAATAATAATAATAATAATAATAATAATAATAATAATAATAATAATAATAATAATAATAATAATAATAATAATAATAATAATAATAATAATAATAATAATAATAATAATAATAATAATAATAATAATAATAATAATAATAATAATAATAATAATAATAATAATAATAATAATAATAATAATAATAATAATAATAATAATAATAATAATAATAATAATAATAATAATAATAATAATAATAATAATAATAATAATAATAATAATAATAATAATAATAATAATAATAATAATAATAATAATAATAATAATAATAATAATAATAATAATAATAATAATAATAATAATAATAATAATAATAATAATAATAATAATAATAATAATAATAATAATAATAATAATAATAATAATAATAATAATAATAATAATAATAATAATAATAATAATAATAATAATAATAATAATAATAATAATAATAATAATAATAATAATAATAATAATAATAATAATAATAATAATAATAATAATAATAATAATAATAATAATAATAATAATAATAATAATAATAATAATAATAATAATAATAATAATAATAATAATAATAATAATAATAATAATAATAATAATAATAATAATAATAATAATAATAATAATAATAATAATAATAATAATAATAATAATAATAATAATAATAATAATAATAATAATAATAATAATAATAATAATAATAATAATAATAATAATAATAATAATAATAATAATAATAATAATAATAATAATAATAATAATAATAATAATAATAATAATAATAATAATAATAATAATAATAATAATAATAATAATAATAATAATAATAATAATAATAATAATAATAATAATAATAATAATAATAATAATAATAATAATAATAATAATAATAATAATAATAATAATAATAATAATAATAATAATAATAATAATAATAATAATAATAATAATAATAATAATAATAATAATAATAATAATAATAATAATAATAATAATAATAATAATAATAATAATAATAATAATAATAATAATAATAATAATAATAATAATAATAATAATAATAATAATAATAATAATAATAATAATAATAATAATAATAATAATAATAATAATAATAATAATAATAATAATAATAATAATAATAATAATAATAATAATAATAATAATAATAATAATAATAATAATAATAATAATAATAATAATAATAATAATAATAATAATAATAATAATAATAATAATAATAATAATAATAATAATAATAATAATAATAATAATAATAATAATAATAATAATAATAATAATAATAATAATAATAATAATAATAATAATAATAATAATAATAATAATAATAATAATAATAATAATAATAATAATAATAATAATAATAATAATAATAATAATAATAATAATAATAATAATAATAATAATAATAATAATAATAATAATAATAATAATAATAATAATAATAATAATAATAATAATAATAATAATAATAATAATAATAATAGTAATAATAATAATAATAATAATAATAATAATAATAATAATAATAATAATAATAATAATAATAATAATAATAATAATAATAATAATAATAATAATAATAATAATAATAATAATAATAATAATAATAATAATAATAATAATAATAATAATAATAATAATAATAATAATAATAATAATAATAATAATAATAATAATAATAATAATAATAATAATAATAATAATAATAATAATAATAATAATAATAATAATAATAATAATAATAATAATAATAATAATAATAATAATAATAATAATAGATTCTTCTTCTGACTGTTGAAGTGGTCGGACGTGTTCTATGTCTGTCTGCTGATTTTGGTTTATGCTGTGAAGTCATTTATTTGTTGACTTAATTATTTGTTAATTTATTTGTTTGTTGATTTGTTTATTTGTTAACTTATTTATTTGTTTGGTAAATTGTGTTTCTTTTACTCTTTTTGTGTTGTTTTGTTGATTTGATAGAGTGGAATAATATTGGTTGTTGTGTGCGGACGGTTCTGGAGTCACTCCCGGAAGAGATAGTTATAAGGGTGGTAAACGGAGCGCGTTTGATGGTTAAATAGCGCTAAGTTGAACATCGACTCGGGCGGAGGATTTAGTTTTTTATTTTTTTTAATTGTAAAATTATTTTTTCGTCTTAGAGAGAGCACGCCATCTTGTTCATGTCAAAAAAAAAACATCACCTCAAATAAGAGACGAGAAACCATAAAAGAAACCATAAAAGACAAAAACCACGTAAGAAAAAACGCGCTGTGAAAGACGCGCGTTTTAAAATTTTTTCAAATTTATAGACTGGCAGTTGTCAAACAAGATAAGTAAGATAGAATAAATAAATAAAATAAATAAAATAGATAAAAAAATAAATAAAGAAATTAAATGGGTGATACGGAGGAAAAGTCCAAAGGGAGGGGAAGGCCGACGAACCTTGAAAGGCTGTCAAGGAACAGCAGCATAGGGTCCGTTGGAGATATAGGCGATCTATGGAAGAGGAAAAGAGAAAATGAAAATAAAGATGGGCAGGAGAATGAAGATGGAACAGAGATATTCCAGCAAAGTAAAAAAATGCAAAGGACACCGCAGAAGAAGGAAGAAACAGAGTCGAAAATAGAGAGGATGCTAAAGGAGATGAGCTATGAATTTAAACAAGAGATGCAAAAGGTGAAACAAGAGGTGAGAGATATGAGAGTGGAGATGAAAGAGGAAATGGGAAAGATGAGAGAAGAAATCAGAAGAGGAGAAAAGGAGAGAGAGGAACTAAAAGTAGGAATAAGAGAAATAGAGAAAAGGATAGAAGCGCTAGAAAATAAAGAAAATAGCGTATGGGAGATAGAGGAGAAAATAGAGAAATATAGAGCAGAAATCCAAGAAAGAACAAGCCCAATAAGTAATGTAGAAGGGAAAGAAAACCTAGAGGAGCGGATGAAAGAGATGGAGGCAAAGGTAGAACGACAAGAAAAAGAAAAGAGGAGGAGGAATAAAATAATTACAAAGGTGCAGATACAAGGTACGGTAAAAGAAACGGTTAACAGAATTTTTGACTGGATAGGAGCGCAAGCAAGGATTGAGGAGGCTAGGGAGGTTGGAAGAAGAGGATCATGTAGGAAAGAAGGTATGATAGAGGTAAAGATGGAAACACTAGAGGGTAAATCTGAGGTGATGAGAAAGAAAGTGAACCTAAGAGGAAGGAAGGAGAGAATTGAAGAAGATTTAACATGGAAAGAAAGACGAATGCAGTGGCTGATTAGAGAGCGTGCAGAAGAAGAAAAGAGGAAAGGGAAGAGGGTTATTATAAGATATGGCAAACTGATAGTAAATGGTGAGACATGGGTTTGGGATGAAGAAAGAGAGGTCATAAAGAATAGGATGACTAGGGAGGGAGAACAGGAGATGAATTTACATGAGGAAAGTAGAAATGACGAAGAACAAAAAGGGGAAGACAAAGTTTTAGAAAGGGAGGAAGAAATCGTTGAACCAACAGAGCCAAAAAACGTATAAGGCAAGAAGGGGAGGAAACAAGTAGAGATGAGGCAAACGATACATGGAAGATAGGCTTCTGGAATGTGGCGGGACTAGCAAATAAAGAAAAAGAGTTCTGGGAAGGGATACGAGAATGGGAAGTGGTAGTGATGCTAGAAACGTGGGTAGAGGAGAAGAATTGGGAAAAGTGGAAAATAAAACTGCCAAAGGGGTATAAATGGACGAGACAGGGGGCAAAAAAGAAAAACAAGAAGGGAAGGGCAATGGGAGGGATGATGATGGGAATTAGAGAAGAAATGGTGATGGGGGGTGACGAGAGTCAGGAACAGGAAGAAGGAATATTGAGCAGGAAAGTAAAAGCAGGGAAAGACGAATGGGTTATAGTAGCAACGTACGTAAATGGTGACATAGATAAGAAGTTAGAAAGCTTAAGAAGATGGATGGAGAGGCAGTCAGAGGGAGAAAGAGTGATAATAGCGGATGATTTTAATGCAAGAACAGGACTAGAGGGTGGCAGAGTGAGGGATATGGAAGATGAAGGAAGTGGGAGGAGGTCGAAAGATAAAAAAGTAAACGCCGAAGGAAAGAAGTTAACGCAGATGTTAGGAGAATTAGGGTGGGAGATATTTAACGGGAACATAGAAGGGGATGAGGAAGGAGAATTCACGTATACAGGAGGAAGGGGGGAGACAGTAATAGATTATGTATTGGGTGACGAGAAGACGAGAATGGGGATAGAAAGGATGGAAGTAGCAGATAGAGTAGAGTCGGATCATCATCCTTTGGTGATCACAATGAAAAAAGGAATAAAGAGAAAGAAAGCGAAAGCTAAAGCTAAAGAAGTTAAAAAAACAAAAACGGGAAGATGGTCGGAGGAGATGAAACAGGAATTCGAGAGGAGAATGCAAGGAGTGAGGCTGGAGGAGGGGGGAGAAGAATCAGAAAAGAAGATAGGAGAGAGGATAAAGAGAGAGATTGAGCGAAGTGAAGAGGTAGGCGGAAGGAAAAGGAAACCGAAAATAAGAGGATGGTGGGATGAAGAATGTAGGGAGAAAAAAGAAGAAGTAAGAAAGGAGTTAAGGAGTTGGAGGAAGGGTAGTGGGATGAAGGAAAGATACAGGGAGAAAAAAAGAGAATATCATGCGATGATTGAGAGAAAGAAAAAGGAGGCGAAGGAGGAGATGATAAGAGAAATTGAAGAGGCTAATACTGAAAATAAAGTGTGGGAAATAATAAATAGAGACAGAAAGAAGAAAAAGAAGATGGGAGAAGGGATCGAAGAAGAAGAATGGAAAAGATATTTTATGAGCCTGATTGGAGGGGTGGAAGAAAGAATAAGAATAGGAACAGAGGGAACAAGAAGAACGGAAAACGAGACTGAGATTAGTAAAGAAGAAATCAGAGAGGTGGTAAGAAAACTCAAAGAAGGAAAAGCAATGGGAATAGATGGTATACCAAATGAGGCGTGGAGATATGGAGGGGAACAAGTAATAGAGATAGCGTGGGGAATCTGCAGGAAAGTGTGGAGAGGAGATGGATGGCCGGAGGGGTGGAAGGAAGGGGTGATCGCCCCGATACTAAAGAAAGGGGCAGGAACAAAGGTAGAAGAATATAGAGGAGTAACGCTCATGCCATCGATATATAAAATATATACGGCGGCATTAGCGAAGAGGTTCGAAGAAGAAGTCGAGGAGAAAGGAATGATACCTCCAAATCAAACAGGTTTCAGAAGAGGAGTAGGAACCATAGACAACGTATATGTGCTGAACTATGTGGTAAACAGAGAGGTTGCAGAGGAGAAGGGCAAGCTAGTGGCATTATTCATAGATTTAAAAGCAGCATTTGACTCAGTAGACAGGAAAATATTGATGGACGCGTTGGAGGAGAGAGGAGTGAGAAAAGGACTAAGGGAAAGAGTGGGGGAAGTATACGAAGAAACGACGAGTAGGGTAAAATCGGCAGGAGTGATGGGGGAAAAATTTTGGACGGGAAAAGGAGTTAGGCAGGGATGCCCGATGAGCCCAATTCTATTTAATTTGTTAACGGCGAATATAGAAGAGGAACTGGGAAAGGGGAACTGGGGAGGAGTGAAAGTGAGGGGAAGAAGAATTTGCTCACTAGCATATGCAGATGATGTAGTGGTAATGGCGAAAAATGAAGAAGAGATGCAAAGTATGATAAGAAGACTGGAGAAGTACTTTGATAGGAAAAAACTGGAAGTAAACGTGGGAAAGACGAAAGTGATGAGATTCAGGAAAGGAGGAGGGAGAAACACAACAGTAGACTGGAGATGGAGGGGAAAGAAGATAGAAGAAGTGAAAGAATTTAAATACCTAGGGTATGTTTTCAAAAAGAATGGAGGGCAGGAGGCTCATATAAGGGACAGAGTAAAAAAGGCAGCAGCGGTAATGAAGGAGGCATGGGGGATTGGAAGAAGGAAATTCGAGAAGGAGTGGGAGCGGAAAATGTGGCTCTTCGACACCTTGGTGTGGACGGTGATGGGATATGGGGCGGAAGTATGGGGATGGCAGGAGAGACAAGAAATGGAAAGGGTGCAAGAGAGGTACCTCAAATGGACGCTTGGGGTAGAATGGCAAACTCCAGGATACATGGTGAGAGAGGAAACAAAGAGAGACAAGATAATGATAAGAGCAGGGAAAAGGGCATGGAAATATGAAGAGAAATTAGCAGATGGAAAAGGAAGCGAAATAGCAAGGGAATGTTTAGAGGAGATAAAAGAAAGACAGAGAGATGGACGGGGGAGAGGATCACGATGGGAACAAGGGAGAGAAGAAATGAAGGGAAGGGAGGGAAGAGAAGACAGTATGAACGGATATGAAGGATGGGAAAGAGAAGGAAGAAGAGAGCAGGAGAAGGAAAGATGGGAGTCGATAAAAGACTCAAGATATAATAGGTGGTATAAAGAGGTAATTGCAGAGGGGATCCCACAGTATTTGAAAGCGGGATGGAAGACGGAAAGAACTAGGAGAATAGCAAGAGTCAGGCTAGGGAATGAGGTGAGAGAAAGATGGTACTGGAGGCGAGAAGAGGAGAGACTGTGCAGAGTGTGTGAGGGTGAGGAAGAGACGTGGGAACATATAATAGAAAGGTGCAGGTCAGGAGGAGATGAAGGAAAGCCAATAGGGGAAATAATGGGAGAAATAATGGACGAAACAGGAAGGGGCGAAGAGTGGATAAAGCAACTAGAGGTGGTGAGAAGAGATAAGGCGAGAGAGAGGGGACAGGAGGAGGGAGGGTAAGGAGAAGGACAACTTGTAACCCTTAGGGGAATCAATACATGCTAATACAATACAATACAATAATAATAATAATAATAATAATAATAATAATAATAATAATAATAAAAATAATAATAATAATAATAATAACAATAATAATAATAATAATAATAATAATAATAATAAGTAATGGAGAAGGGAAAGAAAACCTAGAGGAGCGGATGAAAGAGATGGAGGCAAAGGTAGAACGACAAGAAAAAGAAAAGAGGAGGAAGAATATAATAATTAAAAAGGTGCAGATACAAGGTACGGTAAAAGAAACGGTTAACAGAATTTTTGACTGGATAGGAGCGCAAGCAAGGATTGAGGAGGCTAGGGAGGTTGGAAGAAGAGGATCAGGTAGGAAAGAAGGTATGATAGAGGTAAAGATGGAAACACTAGAGGGTAAATCTGAGGTGATGAGAAAGAAAGTGAACCTAAGAGGAAGGAAGGAGAGAATTGAAGAAGATTTAACATGGAAAGAAAGACGAATGCAGTGGCTGATTAGAGAGCGTGCAGAAGAAGAAAAGAGGAAAGGGAAGAGGGTTATTATAAGATATGGCAAACTGATAGTAAATGGTGAGACATGGGTTTGGGATGAAGAAAGAGAGGTCATAAAGAATAGGATGACTAGGGAGGGAGAACAGGAGATGAATTTACATGAGGAAAGTAGAAATGTCGAAGAACAAAAAGGGGAAGACAAAGTTTTAGAAAGGGAGGGAGAAATCGTTGAACCAACGGAGCCAAAAAACGTATAAGGCAAGAAGGGGAGGAAACAAGTAGAGATGAGGCAAACGATACATGGAAGATAGGCTTCTGGAATGTGGCGGGACTAGCAAATAAAGAAAAAGAGTTCTGGGAAGGGATACGAGAATGGGAAGTGGTAGTGATGCTAGAAACGTGGGTAGAGGAGAAGAATTGGGAAAAGTGGAAAATAAAACTGCCAAAGAGGTATAAATGGACGAGACAGGGGGCAAAAAAGAAAAACAAGAAGGGAAGGGCAATGGGAGGGATGATGATGGGAATTAGAGAAGAAATGGTGATGGGGGGTGACGAGAGTCAGGAACAGGAAGAAGGAATATTGAGCAGGAAAGTAAAAGCAGGGAAAGACGAATGGGTTATAGTAGCAACGTACGTAAATGGTGACATAGATAAGAAGTTAGAAAGCTTAAGAAGATGGATGGAGAGGCAGTCAGAGGGAGAAAGACAGAGTGAGGGATATGGAAGATGAAGGAAGTGGGAGGAGGTCGAAAGATAAAAAAGTAAACGCCGAAGGAAAGAAGTTAACGCAGATGTTAGGAGAATTAGGGTGGGAGATATTTAACGGGAACATAGAAGGGGATGAGGAAGGAGAATTCACGTATACAGGAGGAAGGGGGGAGACAGTAATAGATTATGTATTGGGTGACGAGAAGACGAGAATGGGGATAGAAAGGATGGAAGTAGCAGATAGAGTAGAGTCGGATCATCATCCTTTGGTGATCACAATGAAAAAAGGAAGAAAGAGAAAGAAAGCGAAAGCTAAAGCTAAAGAAGTTAAAAAAACAAAAACGGGAAGATGGTCGGTGGAGATGAAACAGGAATTCGAGAGGAGAATGCAAGGAGTGAGGCTGGAGGAGGGGGGAGAAGAATCAGAAAAGAAGATAGGAGAGAGGATAAAGAGAGAGATTGAGCGAAGTGAAGAGGTAGGTGGAAGGAAAAGGAAACCGAAAATGAGAGGATGGTGGGATGAAGAATGTAGGGAGAAAAAAGAAGGAGTAAGAAAGAAGTTAAGGAGTTGGAGGAAGGGTAGTGGGATGAAGGAAAGATACAGGGAGAAAAAAAGAGAATATCATGCGATGATTGAGAGAAAGAAAAAGGAGGTGAAGGAGGAGATGATAAGAGAATTTGAAGAGGCTAATACTGAAAATAAAGTGTGGGAAATAATAAATAGAGACAGAAAGAAGAAAAAGAAGATGGGAGAAGGGATCGAAGAAGAAGAATGGAAAAGATATTTTATGAGCCTGATTGGAGGGGTGGAAGAAAGAATAAGAATAGGAACAGAGGGAACAAGAAGAACGGAAAACGAGACTGAGATTAGTAAAGAAGAAATCAGAGAGGTGGTAAGAAAACTCAAAGAAGGAAAAGCAATGGGAATAGATGGTATACCAAATGAGGCATGGAGATATGGAGGGGAACAAGTAATAGAGATAGCGTGGGGAATCTGCAGGAAAGTGTGGAGAGGAGATGGATGGCCGGAGGGGTGGAAGGAAGGGGTGATCGCCCCGATACTAAAGAAAGGGGCAGGAACAAAGGTAGAAGAATATAGAGGAGTAACGCTCATGCCATCGATATATAA
>OX608073.1:183044256-183051756 GCA_951509635.1 Eupeodes luniger | reverse complement strand
GCTGTAGAAATCAAGCAAAGCTGGAATCTAAGGGAAGTAAGGATCATCCCAATCATCATCAGCGCGGAAGGCATAATCGACAAACAACTGAAAGAGGACATAAGAACTCTAGGACTAAGACAAAACATAATAGATGCTGTGCAGAAGGCTGTAATAATCGATGCCTGCCACATAACCAGAAACTTCCTGAATATAGATTAACCGACTTATAAGAAAATACATATTTTGTTTGGGCTAAGGCCTCCAAAATATGTTTTTAGTACCCATTAAGGAGAAAAAAGTTAAATAACAATAATAATAATAATAATAATAATAATAATAATAATAATAATAATAATAATAATAATAATAATAATAATAATAATAATAATAATAATAATAATAATAATAATAATAATAATAATAATAATAATAATAATAATAATAATAAAATAATAATAATAATAATAATAATAATAATAATAATAATAATAATAATAATAATAATAATAATAATAATAATAATAATAATAATAATAATAATAATAATAATAATAATAATAATAATAATAATAATAATAATAATAATAATAATAATAATAATAATAATAATAATAATAATAATAATAATAATAATAATAATAATAATAATAATAATAAAAATAATAATAATAATAATAATAATAATAATAATAATAATAATAATAATAATAATAATAATAATAATAATAATAATAATAATAATAATAATAATAATAATAATAATAATAATAATAATAATAATAATAATAATAATAATAATAATAATAATAATAATAATAATAATAATAATAATAATAACAATAATAATAATAATAATAATAATAATAATAATAATAATAATAATAATAATAATAATAATAATAATAATAATAATAATAATAATAATAATAATAATAATAATAATAATAATAATAATAATAATAATAATAATAATAATAATAATAATAATAATAATAATAATAATAATAATAATAATAATAATAATAATAATAATAATAATAATAATAATAATAATAATAATAATAATAATAATAATAATAATAATAATAATAATAATAATAATAATAATAATAATAATAATAATAATAATAATAATAATAATAATAATAATAATAATAATAATAATAATAATAATAATAATAATAATAATAATAATAATAATAATAATAATAATAATAATAATAATAATAATAATAATAATAATAATAATAATAATAATAATAATAATAATAATAATAATAATAATAATAATAATAATAATAATAATAATAATAATAATAATAATAATAATAATAATAATAATAATAATAATAATAATAATAATAATAATAATAATAATAATAATAATAATAATAATAATAATAATAATAATAATAATAATAATAATAATAATAATAATAATAATAATAATAATAATAATAATAATAATAATAATAATAATAATAATAATAATAATAATAATAATAATAATAATAATAATAATAATAATAATAATAATAATAATAATAATAATAATAATAATAATAATAATAATAATAATAATAATAATAATAATAATAATAATAATAATAATAATAATAATAATAATAATAATAATAATAATAATAATAATAATAATAATAATAATAATAATAATAATAATAATAATAATAATAATAATAATAATAATAATAATAATAATAATAATAATAATAATAATAATAATAATAATAATAATAATAATAATAATAATAATAATAATAATATAATAATAATAATAATAATAATAATAATAATAATAATAATAATAATAATAATAATAATAATAATAATAATAATAATAATAATAATAATAATAATAATAATAATAATAATAATAATAATAATAATAATAATAATAATAATAATAATAATAATAATAATAATAATAATAATAATAATAATAATAATAATAATAATAATAATAATAATAATAATAATAATAATAATAATAATAATAATAATAATAATAATAATAATAATAATAATAATAATAATAATAATAATAATAATAATAATAATAATAATAATAATAATAATAATAATAATAATAATAATAATAATAATAATAATAATAATAATAATAATAATAATAATAATAATAATAATAATAATAATAATAATAATAATAATAATAATAATAATAATAATAATAATAATAATAATAATAATAATAATAATAATAATAATAATAATAATAATAATAATAATAATAATAATAATAATAATAATAATAATAATAATAATAATAATAATAATAATAATAATAATAATAATAATAATAATAATAATAATAATAATAATAATAATAATAATAATAATAATAATAATAATAATAATAATAATAATAATAATAATAATAATAATAATAATAATAATAATAATAATAATAATAATAATAATAATAATAATAATAATAATAATAATAATAATAATAATAATAATAATAATAATAATAATAATAATAATAATAATAATAATAATAATAATAATAATAATAATAATAATAATAATAATAATAATAATAATAATAATAATAATAATAATAATAATAATAATAATAATAATAATAATAATAATAATAATAATAATAATAATAATAATAATAATAATAATAATAATAATAATAATAATAATAATAATAATAATAATAATAATAATAATAATAATAATAATAATAATAATAATAATAATAATAATAATAATAATAATAATAATAATAATAATAATAATAATAATAATAATAATAATAATAATAATAATAATAATAATAATAATAATAATAATAATAATAATAATAATAATAATAATAATAATAATAATAATAATAATAATAATAATAATAATAATAATAATAATAATAATAATAATAATAATAATAATAATAATAATAATAATAATAATAATAATAATAATAATAATAATAATAATAATAATAATAATAATAATAATAATAATAATAATAATAATAATAATAATAATAATAATAATAATAATAATAATAATAATAATAATAATAATAATAATAATAATAATAATAATAATAATAATAATAATAATAATAATAATAATAATAATAATAATAATAATAATAATAATAATAATAATAATAATAATAATAATAATAATAATAATAATAATAATAATAATAATAATAATAATAATAATAATAATAATAATAATAATAATAATAATAATAATAATAATAATAATAATAATAATAATAATAATAATAATAATAATAATAATAATAATAATAATAATAATAATAATAATAATAATAATAATAATAATAATAATAATAATAATAATAATAATAATAATAATAATAATAATAATAATAATGATAATGATAATAATAATAATAATAATAATAATAATAATAATAATAATAATAATAATAATAATAATAATAATAATAATAATAATAATAATAATAATAATAATAATAATAATAATAATAATAATAATAATAATAATAATAATAATAATAATAATAATAATAATAATAATAATAATAATAATAATAATAATAATAATAATAATAATAATAATAATAATAATAATAATAATAATAATAACAATAATAATAATAATAATAATAATAATAATAATAATAATAATAATAATAATAATAATAATAATAATAATAATAATAATAATAATAATAATAATAATAATAATAATAATAATAATAATAATAATAATAATAATAATAATAATAATAATAATAATAATAATAATAATAATAATAATAATAATAATAATAATAATAATAATAATAATAATAATAATAATAATAATAATAATAATAATAATAATAATAATAATTATAATAATAATAATAATTATAATAATAATAATAATAATAATAATAATAATAATAATAATAATAATAATAATAATAATAATAATAATAATAATAATAATAATAATAATAATAATAATAATAATAATAATAATAATAATAATAATAATAATAATAATAATAATAATAATAATAATAATAATAATAATAATAATAATAATAATAATAATAATAATAATAATAATAATAATAATAATAATAATAATAATAATAATAATAATAATAATAATAATAATAATAATAATAATAATAATAATAATAATAATAATAATAATAATAATAATAATAATAATAATAATAATAATAATAATAATAATAATAATAATAATAATAATAATAATAATAATAATAATAATAATAATAATAATAATAATAATAATAATAATAATAATAATAATAATAATAATAATAATAATAATAATAATAATAATAATAATAATAATAATAATAATAATAATAATAATAATAATAATAATAATAATAATAATAATAATAATAATAATAATAATAATAATAATAATAATAATAATAATAATAATAATAATAATAATAATAATAATAATAATAATAATAATAATAATAATAATAATAATAATAATAATAATAATAATAATAATAATAATAATAATAATAATAATAATAATAATAATAATAATAATAATAATAATAATAATAATAATAATAATAAAATAATAATAATAATAATAATAATAATAATAATAATAATAATAATAATAATAATAATAATAATAATAATAATAATAATAATAATAATAATAATAATAATAATAATAATAATAATAATAATAATAATAATAATAATAATAATAATAATAATAATAATAATAATAATAATAATAATAATAATAATAATAATAATAATAATAATAATAATAATAATAATAATAATAATAATAATAATAATAATAATAATAATAATAATAATAATAATAATAATAATAATAATAATAATAATAATAATAATAATAATAATAATAATAATAATAATAATAATAATAATAATAATAATAATAATAATAATAATAATAATAATAATAATAATAATAATAATAATAATAATAATAATAATAATAATAATAATAATAATAATAATAATAATAATAATAATAATAATAATAATAATAATAATAATAATAATAATAATAATATAATAATAATAATAATAATAATAATAATAATAATAATAATAATAATAATAATAATAATAATAATAATAATAATAATAATAATAATAATAATAATAATAATAATAATAATAATAATAATAATAATAATAATAATAATAATAATAATAATAATAATAATAATAATAATAATAATAATAATAATAATAATAATAATAATAATAATAATAATAATAATAATAATAATAATAATAATAATAATAATAATAATAATAATAATAATAATAATAATAATAATAATAATAATAATAATAATAATAATAATAATAATAATAATAATAATAATAATAATAATAATAATAATAATAATAATAATAATAATAATAATAATAATAATAATAATAATAATAATAATAATAATAATAATAATAATAATAATAATAATAATAATAATAATAATAATAATAATAATAATAATAATAATAATAATAATAATAATAATAATAATAATAATAATAATAATAATAATAATAATAATAATAATAATAATAATAATAATAATAATAATAATAATAATAATAATAATAATAATAATAATAATAATAATAATAATAATAATAATAATAATAATAATAATAATAATAATAATAATAATAATAATAATAATAATAATAATAATAATAATAATAATAATAATAATAATAATAATAATAATAATAATAATAATAATAATAATAATAATAATAATAATAATAATAATAATATAATAATAATAATAATAATAATAATAATAATAATAATAATAATAATAATAATAATAATAATAATAATAATAATAATAATAATAATAATAATAATAATAATAATAATAATAATAATAATAATAATAATAATAATAATAATAATAATAATAATAATAATAATAATAATAATAATAATAATAATAATAATAATAATAATAATAATAATAATAATAATAATAATAATAATAATAATAATAATAATAATAATAATAATAATAATAATAATAATAATAATAATAATAATAATAATAATAATAATAATAATAATAATAATAATAATAATAATAATAATAATAATAATAATAATAATAATAATAATAATAATAATAATAACAATAATAATAATAATAATAATAATAATAATAATAATAATAATAATAATAATAATAATAATAATAATAATAATAATAATAATAATAATAATAATAATAATAATAACAATAATAATAATAATAATAATAATAATAATAATAATAATAATAATAATAATAATAATAATAATAATAATAATAATAATAATAATAATAATAATAATAATAATAATAATAATAATAATAATAATAATAATAATAATAATAATAATAATAATAATAATAATAATAATAATAATAATAATAATAATAATAATAATAATAATAATAATAATAATAATAATAATAATAATAATAATAATAATAATAATAATAATAATAATAATAATAATAATAATAATAATAATAATAATAATAATAATAATAATAATAATAATAATAATAATAATAATAATAATAATAATAATAATAATAATAATAATAATAATAATAATAATAATAATAATAATAATAATAATAATAATAATAATAATAATAATAATAATAATAATAATAATAATAATAATAATAATAATAATAATAATAATAATAATAATAATAATAATAATAATAATAATAATAATAATAATAATAATAATAATAATAATAATAATAATAATAATAATAATAATAATAATAATAATAATAATAATAATAATAATAATAATAATAATAATAATAATAATAATAATAATAATAATAATAATAATAATAATAATAATAATAATAATAATAATAATAATAATAATAATAATAATAATAATAATAATAATAATAATAATAATAATAATAATAATAATAATAATAATAATAATAATAATAATAATAATAATAATAATAATAATAATAATAATAATAATAATAATAATAATAATAATAATAATAATAATAATAATAATAATAATAATAATAATAATAATAATAATAATAATAATAATAATAATAATAATAATAATAATAATAATAATAATAATAATAATAATAATAATAATAATAATAATAATAATAATAATAATAATAATAATAATAATAATAATAATAATAATAATAATAATAATAATAATAATAATAATAATAATAATAATAATAATAATAATAATAATAATAATAATAATAATAATAATAATAATAATAATAATAATAATAATAATAATAATAATAATAATAATAATAATAATAATAATAATAATAATAATAATAATAATAATAATAATAATAATAATAATAATAATAATAATAATAATAATAATAATAATAATAATAATAATAATAATAATAATAATAATAATAATAAT
>OX608073.1:183014256-183041756 GCA_951509635.1 Eupeodes luniger | reverse complement strand
ATAATAATAATAATAATAATAATAATAATAATAATAATAATAATAATAATAATGATAATAATAATAATAATAATAATAACAATAATAATAATAATAATAATAATAATAATAATAATAATAATAATAATAATAATAATAATAAAAATAATAATAATGATAAGAATAATATGAACAATAATAATGATAAAAATAATGGTAATGATAAAAATAGTAACAAAAATAATAGTAATAAAAGTAATTATATTATTTATAATCAACCAAAATCAGCAAAGGATACAGATCTTTTGTTAGTTAAAAAATAAGTGCAGTAGCAATGATTGTTTTGTTATATAAATTAAGGAAATTTAATAAATATGGGACGGTTTCATAGTTTTGAAACAGGTGGAAGATGTGCAGACGTATTGGTGCCGCAATTGAATGCAAAGTAAAAGTAAATCTGTAGATGTGCTAGCCTGGCTAAAGCGTCAACTTATTTTTGAAAGTGGTTTTTATCATTCACACAGGCTTGCGATTGTGAATGTACTACTTACAATAGGTCGCTTAGAGCATCGATGTTGTTGCAGTGTCCTTCGCATTGATTGAGGCAAGATTGGTGTTATATATTGAGATTTAAAGATCGTTAAATTTAAAAAAGCGTTTTTTAAAGCCTAAAAATAACAGTAGTCCCCATACAAATTTTTTGGTCAAAAATCGAAAATTCGAATTTTCTCAAAAACAAACTGATAGATTTTTTTAAAATGTTCTCTTCAATAGAATATTTATTTTGTTTTTAAGTTTTCTAGAGATCGAATGAATTGATTTCAATGATTTGTCTGCACATGCTCTTTTACAGTCTCAATTATATTTGATGGTCAAAAATGTCGTGATTTTTAATAAAAAAATAATCATTTTTTTTCGAAATCTGATATCTCGAAACGGGTCATAATTTTGGTATAAAATTGAAATGCTGCTAAAGTTTTAAATAGCTGCTTACTAAATATATTTCAACTCAATAGAAAAAAAAGCGCTCTTACGATTTTCATATAAAATTTTAAAAAAATTAAGGGTTTTTTGAAAAATTAAACGACATTAAAGCTTTTGAAATCAAACTTTTTTTGCACATACATTTTTAAATATTAAAATACAGGAAATATTTTTAAGCCGATTCCTTGGAGACATGAGAAAGTTCGTGCGACCCAGTCGTGCATTTTATTTTGTAATTGAAATCACTTTCAAGTGATGCTTTGCTTCGTCTTCTTCGATTTTCTTGATGGATTTACTTAGGTATATTTTTTGTTAAAACATCGAGTAGCGATCTATTACGCCATAGATTAGTGGTTGAAATTGGTGTCTTCGGAGAGGAAAATGAGGAGGATGTTTTCTTTAATCTTAACTTTTTCTGCCACTCAAAGGCATCTCAACTGGACATATTTCGCGATTAATTAAACAAAATATCTGACAAAGATAAAAACTTAATTTTTTCTACGTTTTTCTATTTTTGCAAAATGTTGTGAAATGTTAGTCTTTTTTTGTGTTGCTCTTCTTTCACTTTATAATGGTTTAATTATTACTTCTTACAGTTGTTTTTGCTTAGCTCAAAAAAACGCTTCCAAATTTATTTCTTTTTAATTCCTTTACGTCTTATCGTGGTTGTAATATTTTTGTATCGTTCCGTACGATTTCTAAATGGTTTTAGAGCTGGAAAATCACTTCTGTCGCTTGCAAGTCATTTCTTTATTCAAGATGAATTTTGGTCAAAAAATAAAATGTTTGTTAGAAAAGGTTAAAAACGGATTTTGTTCACAGATATTGTTCGAACACCAGCAGCTAGAAAAGGTCCTCTTGTATGTAATACGAACTCCAGGCGAGGCATGGCACAAACCCAAATTGAGCAAGATGAACAACAGATTCCAGGACAACCACAACAAGTAAGAACAATTTCCCCATAGAGAACATATTTATTTAGAAGTTAAAATTTAGTTTTAATGATAAAACATAATTTACCATATTTACATATACTAATAGAGTAAACAATATAAAACATAAAGAATTAACTTAAGCCTTTTTATTTGAGGTAAATCATTAAATTTTCTCGTATGAATAAAATAATGTAAAAAAAAACATAACAAAATGTTTTCTATACGTTGTTTCACCATTTAACCATCAAAGGGTTAACACGTGAAAAGGTTTCGAAATCAAGGAAACTATGACAATGTCAATGTCAACGTCAACGTCAACGTCAACGTCAACGTCAACGTCAACGTCAACGTCAATGTCAATGTCAATGTCAATGTCAATGTCAATGTCAATGTCAATGTCAATGTCAATGTCAATGTCAATGTCAATGTCAATGTCAATGTCAATGTCAATGTCAATGTCAATGTCAATGTCAATGTCAATGTCAATGTCAATGTCAATGTCAATGTCAATGTCAATGTCAATGTCAATGTCAATGTCAATGTCAATGTCAATGTCAATGTCAATGTCAATGTCAATGTCAATGTCAATGTCAATGTCAATGTCAATGTCAATGTCAATGTCAATGTCAATGTCAATGTCAATGTCAATGTCAATGTCAATGTCAATGTCAATGTCAATGTCAATGTCAATGTCAATGTCAATGTCAATGTCAATGTCAATGTCAATGTCAATGTCAATGTCAATGTCAATGTCAATGTCAATGTCAATGTCAATGTCAATGTCAATGTCAATGTCAATGTCAATGTCAATGTCAATGTCAATGTCAATGTCAATGTCAATGTCAATGTCAATGTCAATGTCAATGTCAATGTCAATGTCAATGTCAATGTCAATGTCAATGTCAATGTCAATGTCAATGTCAATGTCAATGTCAATGTCAATGTCAATGTCAATGTCAATGTCAATGTCAATGTCAATGTCAATGTCAATGTCAATGTCAATGTCAATGTCAATGTCAATGTCAATGTCAATGTCAATGTCAATGTCAATGTCAATGTCAATGTCAATGTCAATGTCAATGTCAATGTCAATGTCAATGTCAATGTCAATGTCAATGTCAATGTCAATGTCAATGTCAATGTCAATGTCAATGTCAATGTCAATGTCAATGTCAATGTCAATGTCAATGTCAATGTCAATGTCAATGTCAATGTCAATGTCAATGTCAATGTCAATGTCAATGTCAATGTCAATGTCAATGTCAATGTCAATGTCAATGTCAATGTCAATGTCAATGTCAATGTCAATGTCAATGTCAATGTCAATGTCAATGTCAATGTCAATGTCAATGTCAATGTCAATGTCAATGTCAATGTCAATGTCAATGTCAATGTCAATGTCAATGTCAATGTCAATGTCAATGTCAATGTCAATGTCAATGTCAATGTCAATGTCAATGTCAATGTCAATGTCAATGTCAATGTCAATGTCAATGTCAATGTCAATGTCAATGTCAATGTCAATGTCAATGTCAATGTCAATGTCAATGTCAATGTCAATGTCAATGTCAATGTCAATGTCAATGTCAATGTCAATGTCAATGTCAATGTCAATGTCAATGTCAATGTCAATGTCAATGTCAATGTCAATGTCAATGTCAATGTCAATGTCAATGTCAATGTCAATGTCAATGTCAATGTCAATGTCAATGTCAATGTCAATGTCAATGTCAATGTCAATGTCAATGTCAATGTCAATGTCAATGTCAATGTCAATGTCAATGTCAATGTCAATGTCAATGTCAATGTCAATGTCAATGTCAATGTCAATGTCAATGTCAATGTCAATGTCAATGTCAATGTCAATGTCAATGTCAATGTCAATGTCAATGTCAATGTCAATGTCAATGTCAATGTCAATGTCAATGTCAATGTCAATGTCAATGTCAATGTCAATGTCAATGTCAATGTCAATGTCAATGTCAATGTCAATGTCAATGTCAATGTCAATGTCAATGTCAATGTCAATGTCAATGTCAATGTCAATGTCAATGTCAATGTCAATGTCAATGTCAATGTCAATGTCAATGTCAATGTCAATGTCAATGTCAATGTCAATGTCAATGTCAATGTCAATGTCAATGTCAATGTCAATGTCAATGTCAATGTCAATGTCAATGTCAATGTCAATGTCAATGTCAATGTCAATGTCAATGTCAATGTCAATGTCAATGTCAATGTCAATGTCAATGTCAATGTCAATGTCAATGTCAATGTCAATGTCAATGTCAATGTCAATGTCAATGTCAATGTCAATGTCAATGTCAATGTCAATGTCAATGTCAATGTCAATGTCAATGTCAATGTCAATGTCAATGTCAATGTCAATGTCAATGTCAATGTCAATGTCAATGTCAATGTCAATGTCAATGTCAATGTCAATGTCAATGTCAATGTCAATGTCAATGTCAATGTCAATGTCAATGTCAATGTCAATGTCAATGTCAATGTCAATGTCAATGTCAATGTCAATGTCAATGTCAATGTCAATGTCAATGTCAATGTCAATGTCAATGTCAATGTCAATGTCAATGTCAATGTCAATGTCAATGTCAATGTCAATGTCAATGTCAATGTCAATGTCAATGTCAATGTCAATGTCAATGTCAATGTCAATGTCAATGTCAATGTCAATGTCAATGTCAATGTCAATGTCAATGTCAATGTCAATGTCAATGTCAATGTCAATGTCAATGTCAATGTCAATGTCAATGTCAATGTCAATGTCAATGTCAATGTCAATGTCAATGTCAATGTCAATGTCAATGTCAATGTCAATGTCAATGTCAATGTCAATGTCAATGTCAATGTCAATGTCAATGTCAATGTCAATGTCAATGTCAATGTCAATGTCAATGTCAATGTCAATGTCAATGTCAATGTCAATGTCAATGTCAATGTCAATGTCAATGTCAATGTCAATGTCAATGTCAATGTCAATGTCAATGTCAATGTCAATGTCAATGTCAATGTCAATGTCAATGTCAATGTCAATGTCAATGTCAATGTCAATGTCAATGTCAATTCAATGTCAATGTCAATGTCAATGTCAATGTCAATGTCAATGTCAATGTCAATGTCAATGTCAATGTCAATGTCAATGTCAATGTCAATGTCAATGTCAATGTCAATGTCAATGTATAATAATAATAATAATAATAATAATAATAATAATAATAATAATAATAATAATAATAATAATAATAATAATAATAATAATAATAATAATAATAATAATAATAATAATAATAATAATAATAATAATAATAATAATAATAATAATAATAATAATAATAATAATAATAATAATAATAATAATAATAATAATAATAATAATAATAATAATAATAATAATAATAATAATAATAATAATAATAATAATAATAATAATAATAACAATAATAATAGTCATAATAATAATAGTCATAATAATAATAATAATAATAATAATAATAATAATAATAATAATAATAATAATAATAATAATAATAATAATAATAATAATAATAATAATAATAATAATAATAATAATAATAATAATAATAATAATAATAATAATAATAATAATAATAGTCATAATAATAATAATAATAATAATAATAATAATAATAATAATAATAATAATAATAATAATAATAATAATAATAATAATAATAATAATAATAATAATAATAATAATAATAATAATAATCATAATAATAATAATAATAATAATAATAATAATAATAATAATAATAATAATAATAATAATGATAATAATAATAATAATAATAATAATAATAATAATAATAATAATAATAATAATAATAATAATAATAATAATAATAATAATAATAATAATAATAATAATAATAATAGTAATAATAATAATAATAATAATAATAATAATAATAATAATAATAATAATAATAATAATAATAATAATAATAATAATAATAATAATCATCATAATAATAATAATAATAATAAAAATAATAATAATAATAATAATTGTTAGGGAATAGCAGGAAGTAGGAAGAATTGGTGGTGTCTTTCGATTTTATTAAAAATTTAAAACTGTTTTAATAATTGTAATGTGTATTTAATTAGTGTATAAATGTGTATAATAAGGTGTTTGATTTTAATTTAATGTAACTGTGTAATTGTTCAACTGTACTTGTTTTAAGGTAAGGAATAGGAAAAAAAAGGATTACATGTTAGATGCTTAAGCTTTGAATCACGAATGAGTTGTATGAAAATGAAATTAGCGTTAGACTCTTGAGTGCAAATTATAAATGACAATTGAGTGAATGTACAATGAGTAAATATGTAAATGTTAACTGTGTGATAAAGTCGTTTTATAAAAAAAAAAAAAATGTTTTATATATAGGGTGTTGTTTGCTGCAGTTGGTCTTTCAATTTTGGTTCCAAAACATACAGCCCCCCTGAAAGATTAGGGTCTTTCAGAAAAAGGCAGTGGTGACACCTTAACGACTGGTCTGAGGTATTCTCCAAATTTGGTTTTCACGGTCACAACTCTGATCCTTTCGTCTTCTCTTGGTTCCGATGCCAGCGACTCCAAAAACCTTGTAGCATTGTCTGTAAAAGAGACCAGTTAGTTGTCATAGGAACAATGGAATTAGGAACAGATGGTTGAGGAACACTTGTATAGAGTTCTCCTATCAAAAAATGTGCAGGACTAAGAGCTATTGTATCGGAATCAGCTGTTGCCCACATAGGGCGTGAGTTAAGTAATTACTCTATTTTGGCTAATAGAGTATACAACTCTTCATAAGTGAGTTTTGATTCACCTATGACCCGTTTTAAATGCAGTTTGACTGATTTAAACACCAGCCTCTCACAAACCTCCAAAATGAGGTGCGGATGGTGGTATAAATTTCCAATTTATACCGTCGTTAGCAAGATGATCAGCGACGATAGTATTGTGATGTTGGTCCCAAAGTAATTTATGCATTTCGTCTAGAAGGCGTTTAGCACCACGAAAAATTGTGCCGTTGTCGCTCCAAATTTCATAAGGCTTACCACGACGCGCGACAAAACGTTCCAATGCAAGTAAAAATGCAGTTGACGACAAATCTCCCACAAGCTCAATGTGAATAGCTTTGGTAACAAAACACACGAACAGAGCTATGTAGCACTTCGTAAACTTGGGGTTTCTTCCTCGATTTGAACGCACCGTCATTGGACCTGCGTAGTCACATCCAACCTTGCTAAACGGCCTAGAGTACCGAATACGCTCGACCGGAAGATCTCCCATAAGTTGCCGGGTTGTAGTCAAACGTTCGCGGAAACATCTAATGCAATCATGTACAATTTTACGAGCGAGATTTCTACATCCTAGTATGTAGTAATTTTGGTTAGTTAGCGCAAATAAGAGCGATACGCCAGGATGCAAATGTTTTTCATGAAGAAAATTCACTATAAGTTTCGAAATGTGATGTGAATTGGACAATATAATGGGGTGTTTTTCCGCGTATGAAAGTTCCGAGTTTTCTAAGCGACCACCGACTCGAAGTACGCCGCAACCGTCAATAAATGGGCTCAAAGAACGAAGTCTATTTTTGGGAGGAAGATCCTTCCCTGCTTTTAAAAGTTCAATTTCTTTGCGAAATAATGTCATCTGCGCGCACTTGATCAATTTAGTTTTAACGTGGTTTAATTCTTCGGTTGACAAGGGATTTAAATTACGATCTTCTTCGTTTTCTAATGGATAGTTATCTATGAAACGAATGGCATAGGCAACAACGCGGATCAAACGAAACCAATTCGATGCGTTATTTATTAGTTATTCTACAAAGTTAGATTGATAGATATTAGATACGAATACCTGTGTCAGAGATACTTTTCTTTCTTCTAGGTGTTCCTTATTTATATTTTCCTTCAAGTTAGATACAGGCCACTGATCTACTTCCTTACTCAGCCAAATAGGTCCATTCCACCATAGGTTGGCTGAAGCCAGAGATGATGGGGATATTCCTTGGGTTGCTAGGTCTGCAGGATTTGAAGTGGTTCGTACATGGTTCCATTGTTTGAGGTGTATGGAGCTTAATATCTCTGACGTTCGGTTGGCAATGAACACTGACCACTTCTTGGGAGGTGCTGATAGCCAATGAAGCACAATCGAAGAGTCTGTTCACGCGAATGTCTTAATATTAGGTTCCTGCAAAGATAACTTTATTTTGTTTATTAGACGAGTCAGTAATACAGCCCCACATAACTCGAGCCGAGGTAAAGATAAAACCTTAATTGGAGCAACCTTTGATTTGGCAGCTACAAGTTCTACAAAAATCATACCATCTGACGAAATACTTCGACAGTAAACACTCGCAGCGTATGTGCATCCAATGACGCATCGCAAAAGCCGTGCAGCTCCCAATTCAATTTATTTTTTACCATCAACCTTGGAATAGACAATGATTCAAGAGTGGGAAGTTCATCTCGTATGGTAGTCCATTGAAGAGCCAAGGCATACGAACATTGTGATAGTTCCCAGATTTGTCCTTAACCCAAGCAACAGCGGTAGGTAAAATAGTTGTGGTACGATGTGAAGACTCAATAGAATGATTGGGAATGACAGGTTGTTCAGAATTCTGATTCGATTCAGTAGAATTCGGAACAGGTTGATCTGAAGGCCTCGAAGGTGTATTTTCGGAAGAATGTACTAAATTATGATGCCTAGCATTGCACAAACTACAACGGGAGTTAGAACGACATCTTCTAGACGAATGCCCTTGTCTTAAACAATTAAAACATAAAGAAGAATTTTTAGTAAATTCACGACGACGTGCAGCTACTGTCAAAGCTTTAAACTCTGGGCATTGTGAAAGTAAATGATCCTTTTTACATTTAAGACATACTGAACGATTTTCAACGACATGTGATAAAACTGCCTTAGAAGACTTTACACTGCGAGTTTGACTGGGACGTGTGGTTGGTTGGCAAGTTTCTAAACATCGACATCGAACTTGCAGAAACTCCAAAAACTCATGTATCGTGTTATCATCCCTTGAACCTGTTTCTGCAGCCCATGCCTTTTTGGTTTCAAAGTCCAACTTTTCATGCAACATATAAATGAGCCAAGGGTTCCTATTGTTACAATCAAGTGCGTTAAGACCTCTTACAACTTCTTCCGCTCCGTCCGCGATTTTATTAAGGGATTCGATATTTCCGTTAGAACAGTTCGAAAGTGAGATAAATGAATCAATGAAAGATTTAATGAATAAATGTCTTTGATCATAGAGCCTTTCCAACCTATCCCATGTCTCAACGTGATTTGCTTCAGAACATTTAACATGACTGATTAAATCCGCGGCGAGTCCACGAAGGAATGATTTCAGAAAATGTAGCTTTTGAACCGGTGATAAAGTATTATTTGAGTCAACGGTTCCTAAGAACATGTCGCGGAAAGTTGGCCAGTCTTTATAATCACCAGAAAACGGTTCAGTTGTGATTTTAGGTAGCTGAATCGGATTGTATTCACGTCGAATTGGAAATTCGGTATGTTCCTCAGGGACATCCTGTGGTGTGTATTGAGTAGATACAGATACAGTTTATAGGAGCCCCGCGATTGTTTTCTTGAGCTGTACTTTGTGAAGGGGTCAATTTGTTATCGGTATGTTCTTGCTTAAGTTTAAAAATTGTGTTTGCAAGAGCCACGTGTGTACGAAAATATTTTTCCTCATATTCGGCATACTCTAGCGATCTACGTACCCTTCCGCGCCTATGTATATGGTCTAACAAATCGTTTTGTAAGCTAACGAATTCTTGCCACGATTCTTCGAGTTTATTCAGGCGAAATTCTAACGTGGAAAGGGTCGTTGTCGTACCAATAGTGTCTATATACGATCATGCATTCGTAATGCACCCTTTAGCCCTACCACGTTTAGCGATAATTTTGTTCATTTTTCGTTAAATATTAACAGATTTCCTTATATAATGAGACGCAATTCAGAAAGAAACTTAAGGATTGGCTTAGAGAAAAGAATAACTGTTCACTCGTTCTGATAGAAAGTTTGTACCGTAATTACGTGATCAGAGGCTCAACTGTTCTTTTAAACCGGTTATCTTTTTTCAATTATAAGACAATAACAAATCTACCATTTTTTAACATGTACATATATGTATAATGAGAATCAAGCACCCTTTCATATTATTCTCGAATAAATACACTTTTCTTTATAGGTGATACTCACAAATCAAAGGTAATTATATCACCTGAATGTTTTTTATACAAGTCACAGTCCAATATTCGATCCTGGTAACGACCTCCTGAAACCCTTCATGAGATTATGTGCACGCTGATTCACGCATCTGACGACGAAGGACCATTATGTTAGGGAATAGCAGGAAGTAGGAAGAATTAGTGGTGTCTTTCGATTTTATTAAAAATTTAAACTGTTTTATTAATTGTAATGTGTATTTAATTAGTGTATAAATGTGTATAATAAGGTGTTTGATTTTAATTTAATGTAGCTGTGTAATTGCTTAACTGTATTTGTTTTAAGGTAAGGAATAGGAAAAAAAGGATTACATGTTACATGAAATTAGCGTTAGACTCTTGAGTGCAAATTATAAATGACAATTGAGTGAATGTACAATGAGCAAATATGTAAATGTTAACTGTGTGATAAAGTCGTTTTAAAAAAAAAAATGTTTTGGTCTTTCAATTTTGGTTCCAAAACATACAGCCCCCCTGAAAGATTAGGGTCTTTCAGAAAAAGGCAGTGGTGACACCTTAACGACTGGTCTGAGGTATTCTCCAAATTTGGTTTTCACGGTCACAACTCTGATCCTTTCGTCTTCTCTTGGTTCCTTCAATAGTACAACGTCATCAACTCGAAGATTACGCTTTGATATTTGCCATTTTGGTCGCTGCTGCAGTGAAGTTAAATATTCCCGATGCCAGCGACTCCAAAAACCTTGTAGCATTGTCTGTAAAAGAAACCAGTTAGTTGTCATAGGAACAATGGAATTAGGAACAGATGGTTGAGGAACACTTGTATAGAGTTCTCCTATCAAAAAATGTGCAGGACTAAGAGCTATTGTATCGGAATCAGCTGTTGCCCACATAGGGCGTGAGTTAAGTAATTACTCTATTTTGGCTAATAGAGTATACAACTCTTCATAAGTGAGTTTTGATTCACCTATGACCCGTTTTAAATGCAGTTTGACTGATTTAACACCAGCCTCTCACAAACCTCCAAAATGAGGTGCGGATGGTGGTATAAATTTCCAATTTATACCGTCGTTAGCAAGATGATCAGCGACGATAGTATTGTGATGTTGGTCCCAAAGTAATTTATGCATTTCGTCTAGAAGGCGTTTAGCACCACGAAAAATTGTGCCGTTGTCGCTCCAAATTTCATAAGGCTTACCACGACGCGCGACAAAACGTTCCAATGCAAGTAAAAATGCAGTTGACGACAAATCTCCCACAAGCTCAATGTGAATAGCTTTGGTAACAAAACACACGAACAGAGCTATGTAGCACTTCGTAAACTTGGGGTTTCTTCCTCGATTTGAACGCACCGTCATTGGACCTGCGTAGTCACATCCAACCTTGCTAAACGGCCTAGAGTACCGAATACGCTCGACCGGAAGATCTCCCATAAGTTGCCGGGTTGTAGTCAAACGTTCGCGGAAACATCTAATGCAATCATGTACAATTTTACGAGCGAGATTTCTACATCCTAGTATGTAGTAATTTTGGTTAGTTAGCGCAAATAAGAGCGATACGCCAGGATGCAAATGTTTTTCATGAAGAAAATTCACTATAAGTTTCGAAATGTGATGTGAATTGGACAATATAATGGGGTGTTTTTCCGCGTATGAAAGTTCCGAGTTTTCTAAGCGACCACCGACTCGAAGTACGCCGCAACCGTCAATAAATGGGCTCAAAGAACGAAGTCTATTTTTGGGAGGAAGATCCTTCCCTGCTTTTAAAAGTTCAATTTCTTTGCGAAATAATGTCATCTGCGCGCACTTGATCAATTTAGTTTTAACGTGGTTTAATTCTTCGGTTGACAAGGGATTTAAATTACGATCTTCTTCGTTTTCTAATGGATAGTTATCTATGAAACGAATGGCATAGGCAACAACGCGGATCAAACGAAACCAATTCGATGCGTTATTTATTAGTTATTCTACAAAGTTAGATTGATAGATATTAGATACGAATACCTGTGTCAGAGATACTTTTCTTTCTTCTAGGTGTTCCTTATTTATATTTTCCTTCAAGTTAGATACAGGCCACTGATCTACTTCCTTACTCAGCCAAATAGGTCCATTCCACCATAGGTTGGCTGAAGCCAGAGATGATGGGGATATTCCTTGGGTTGCTAGGTCTGCAGGATTTGAAGTGGTTCGTACATGGTTCCATTGTTTGAGGTGTATGGAGCTTAATATCTCTGACGTTCGGTTGGCAATGAACACTGACCACTTCTTGGGAGGTGCTGATAGCCAATGAAGCACAATCGAAGAGTCTGTTCACGCGAATGTCTTAATATTAGGTTCCTGCAAAGATAACTTTATTTTGTTTATTAGACGAGTCAGTAATACAGCCCCACATAACTCGAGCCGAGGTAAAGATAAAACCTTAATTGGAGCAACCTTTGATTTGGCAGCTACAAGTTCTACAAAAATCATACCATCTGACGAAATACTTCGACAGTAAACACTCGCAGCGTATGTGCATCCAATGACGCATCGCAAAAGCCGTGCAGCTCCCAATTAAATTTATTTTTTACCATCAACCTTGGAATAGACAATGATTCAAGAGTGGGAAGTTCATCTCGTATGGTAGTCCATTGAAGAGCCAAGGCATACGAACATTGTGATAGTTCCCAGATTTGTCCTTAACCCAAGCAACAGCGGTAGGTAAAATAGTTGTGGTACGATGTGAAGACTCAATAGAATGATTGGGAATGACAGGTTGTTCAGAATTCTGATTCGATTCAGTAGAATTCGGAACAGGTTGATTTGAAGGCCTCGAAGGTGTATTTTCGGAAGAATGTACTAAATTATGATGCCTAGCATTGCACAAACTACAACGGGAGTTAGAACGACATCTTCTAGACGAATGCCCTTGTCTTAAACAATTAAAACATAAAGAAGAATTTTTAGTAAATTCACGACGACGTGCAAATACTGTCAAAGCTTTAAACTCTGGGCATTGTGAAAGTAAATGATCCTTTTTACATTTAAGACATACTGAACGATTTTCAACGACATGTGATAAAACTGCCTTAGAAGACTTTACACTGCGAGTTTGACTGGGACGTGTGGTTGGTTGGCAAGTTTCTAAACATCGACATCGAACTTGCAGAAACTCCAAAAACTCATGTATCGTGTTATCATCCCTTGAACCTGTTTCTGCAGCCCATGCCTTTTTGGTTTCAAAGTCCAACTTTTCATGCAACATATAAATGAGCCAAGGGTTCCTATTGTTACAATCAAGTGCGTTAAGACCTCTTACAACTTCTTCCGCTCCGTCCGCGATTTTATTAAGGGATTCGATATTTCCGTTAGAACAGTTCGAAAGTGAGATAAATGAATCAATGAAAGATTTAATGAATAAATGTCTTTGATCATAGAGCCTTTCCAACCTATCCCATGTCTCAACGTGATTTGCTTCAGAACATTTAACATGACTGATTAAATCCGCGGCGCGTCCACGAAGGAATGATTTCAGAAAATGTAGCTTTTGAACCGGTGATAAAGTATTATTTGAGTCAACGGTTCCTAAGAACATGTCGCGGAAAGTTGGCCAGTCTTTATAATCACCAGAAAACGGTTCAGTTGTGATTTTAGGTAGCTGAATCGGATTGTATTCACGTCGAATTGGAAATTCGGTATGTTCCTCAGGGACATCCTGTGGTGTGTATTGAGTAGATACAGATACAGTTTATAGGAGCCCCGCGATTGTTTTCTTGAGCTGTACTTTGTGAAGGGGTCAATTTGTTATCGGTATGTTCTTGCTTAAGTTTAAAAATTGTGTTTGCAAGAGCCACGTGTGTACGAAAATATTTTTCCTCATATTCGGCATACTCTAGCGATCTACGTACCCTTCCGCGCCTATGTATATGGTCTAACAAATCGTTTTGTAAGCTAACGAATTCTTGCCACGATTCTTCGAGTTTATTCAGGCGAAATTCTAACGTGGAAAGGGTCGTTGTCGTACCAATAGTGTCTATATACGATCATGCATTCGTAATGCACCCTTTAGCCCTACCACGTTTAGCGATAATTTTGTTCATTTTTCGTTAAATATTAACAGATTTCCTTATATAATGAGACGCAATTCAGAAAGAAACTTAAGGATTGGCTTAGAGAAAAGAATAACTGTTCACTCGTTCTGTTAGAAAGTTTGTACCGTAATTACGTGATCAGAGGCTCAACTGTTCTTTTAAACCGGTTATCTTTTTTCAATTATAAGACAATAACAAATCTACCATTTTTTAACATGTACATATATGTATAATGAGAATCAAGCACCCTTTCATATTATTCTCGAATAAATACACTTTTCTTTATAGGTGATACTCACAAATCAAAGGTAATTATATCACCTGAATGTTTTTTATACAAGTCACAGTCCAATATTCGATCCTGGTAACGACCTCCTGAAACCCTTCATGAGATTATGTGCACGCTGATTCACGCATCTGACGACGAAGGACCATTATGTTAGGGAATAGCAGGAAGTAGGAAGAATTAGTGGTGTCTTTCGATTTTATTAAAAATTTAAACTGTTTTATTAATTGTAATGTGTATTTAATTAGTGTATAAATGTGTATAATAAGGTGTTTGATTTTAATTTAATGTAGCTGTGTAATTGCTTAACTGTATTTGTTTTAAGGTAAGGAATAGGAAAAAAAGGATTACATGTTACATGAAATTAGCGTTAGACTCTTGAGTGCAAATTATAAATGACAATTGAGTGAATGTACAATGAGCAAATATGTAAATGTTAACTGTGTGATAAAGTCGTTTTAAAAAAATTATGTTTTATATATAGGGTGTTGTTTGCTGCAGTTGGTCTTTCAATTTTGGTTCCAAACAATAATAATAATTATAATAATAATAATAATAATAATAATAATAATAATAATAATAATAATAATAATAATAATAATAATAATAATAATAATAATAATAATAATAATAATAATAATAATAATAATAATAATAATAATAATAATAATAATAATAATAATAATAATAATAATAATAATAATAATAATAATAATAATAATAATAATAATAATAATAATAACAATAATAATAATAATAATAATAATAATAATAATAATAATAATAATAATAATAATAATAATAATAATAATAATAATAATAATAATAATAATAATAATAATAATAATAATAATAATAATAATAATAATAATAATAATAATAATAATAATAATAATAATAATAATAATAATAATAATAATAATAATAATAATAATAATAATAATAATAATAATAATAATAATAATAATAATAATAATAATAATAATAATAATAATAATAATAATAATAATAATAATAATAATAATAATAATAATAATAATAATAATAATAATAATAATAATAATAATAATAATAATAATAATAATAATAATAATAATAATAATAATAATAATAATAATAATAATAATAATAATAATAATAATAATAATAATAATAATAATAATAATAATAATAATAATAATAATAATAATAATAATAATAATAATAATAATAATAATAATAATAATAATAATAATAATAATAATAATAATAATAATAATAATAATAATAATAATAATAATAATAATAATAATAATAATAATAATAATAATAATAATAATAATAATAATAATAATAATAATAATAATAATAATAATAATAATAATAATAATAATAATAATAATAATAATAATAATAATAATAATAATAATAATAATAATAATAATAATAATAATAATAATAATAATAATAATAATAATAATAATAATAATAATAATAATAATAATAATAATAATAATAATAATAATAATAATAATAATAATAATAATAATAATAATAATAATAATAATAATAATAATAATAATAATAATAATAATAATAATAATAATAATAATAATAATAATAATAATAATAATAATAATAATAATAATAATAATAATAATAATAATAATAATAATAATAATAATAATAATAATAATAATAATAATAATAATAATAATAATAATAATAATAATAATAATAATAATAATAATAATAATAATAATAATAATAATAATAATAATAATAATAATAATAATAATAATAATAATAATAATAATAATAATAATAATAATAATAATAATAATAATAATAATAATAATAATAATAATAATAATAATAATAATAATAATAATAATAATAATAATAATAATAATAATAATAATAATAATAATAATAATAATAATAATAATAATAATAATAATAATAATAATAATAATAATAATAATAATAATAATAATAATAATAATAATAATAATAATAATAATAATAATAATAATAATAATAATAATAATAATAATAATAATAATAATAATAATAATAATAATAATAATAATAATAATAATAATAATAATAATAATAATAATAATAATAATAATAATAATAATAATAATAATAATAATAATAATAATAATAATAATAATAATAATAATAATAATAATAATAATAATAATAATAATAATAATAATAATAATAATAATAATAATAATAATAATAATAATAATAATAATAATAATAATAATAATAATAATAATAATAATAATAATAATAATAATAATAATAATAATAATAATAATAATAATAATAATAATAATAATATAATAATAATAATAATAATAATAATAATAATAATAATAATAATAATAATAATAATAATAATAATAATAATAATAATAATAATAATAATAATAATAATAATAATAATAATAATAATAATAATAATAATAATAATAATAATAATAATAATAATAATAATAATAATAATAATAATAATAATAATAATAATAATAATAATAATAATAATAATAATAATAATAATAATAATAATAATAATAATAATAATAATAATAATAATAATAATAATAATAATAATAATAATAATAATAATAATAATAATAATAATAATAATAATAATAATAATAATAATAATAATAATAATAATAATAATAATAATAATAATAATAATAATAATAATAATAATAATAATAATAATAATAATAATAATAATAATAATAATAATAATAATAATAATAATAATAATAATAATAATAATAATAATAATAATAATAATAATAATAATAATAATAATAATAATAATAATAATAATAATAATAATAATAATAATAATAATAATAATAATAATAATAATAATAATAATAATAATAATAATAATAATAATATAATAATAATAATAATAATAATAATAATAATAATAATAATAATAATAATAATAATAATAATAATAATAATAATAATAATAATAATAATAATAATAATAATAATAATAATAATAATAATAATAATAATAATAATAATAATAATAATAATAATAATAATAATAATAATAATAATAATAATAATAATAATAATAATAATAATAATAATAATAATAATAATAATAATAATAATAATAATAATAATAATAATAATAATAATAATAATAATAATAATAATAATAATAATAATAATAATAATAATAATAATAATAATAATAATAATAATAATAATAATAATAATAATAATAATAATAATAATAATAATAATAATAATAATAATAATAATAATAATAATAATAATAATAATAATAATAATAATAATAATAATAATAATAATAATAATAATAATAATAATAATAATAATAATAATAATAATAATAATAATAATAATAATAATAATAATAATAATAATAATAATAATAATAATAATAATAATAATAATAATAATAATAATAATAATAATAATAATAATAATAATAATAATAATAATAATAATAATAATAATAATAATAATAATAATAATAATAATAATAATAATAATAATAATAATAATAATAATAATAATAATAATAATAATAATAATAATAATAATAATAATAATAATAATAATAATAATAATAATAATAATAATAATAATAATAATAATAATAATAATAATAATAATAATAATAATAATAATAATAATAATAATAATAATAATAATAATAATAATAATAATAATAATAATAATAATAATAATAATAATAATAATAATAATAATAATAATAATAATAATAATAATAATAATAATAATAATAATAATAATAATAATAATAATAATAATAATAATAATAATAATAATAATAATAATAATAATAATAATAATAATAATAATAATAATAATAATAATAATAATAATAATAATAATAATAATAATAATAATAATAATAATAATAATAATAATAATAATAATAATAATAATAATAATAATAATAATAATAATAATAATAATAATAATAATAATAATAATAATAATAATAATAATAATAATAATAATAATAATAATAATAATAATAATAATAATAATAATAATAATAATAATAATAATAATAATAATAATAATAATAATAATAATAATAATAATAATAATAATAATAATAATAATAATAATAATAATAATAATAATAATAATAATAATAATAATAATAATAATAATAATAATAATAATAATAATAATAATAATAATAATAATAATAATAATAATAATAATAATAATAATAATAATAATAATAATAATAATAATAATAATAATAATAATAATAATAATAATAATAATAATAATAATAATAATAATAATAATAATAATAATAATAATAATAATAATAATAATAATAATAATAATAATAATAATAATAATAATAATAATAATAATAATAATAATAATAATAATAATAATAATAATAATAATAATAATAATAATAATAATAATAATAATAATAATAATTAATAATAATAATAATAATAATAATAATAATAATAATAATAATAATAATAATAATAATAATAATAATAATAATAATAATAATAATAATAATAATAATAATAATAATAATAATAATAATAATAATAATAATAATAATAATAATAATAATAATAATAATAATAATAATAATAATAATAATAATAATAATAATAATAATAATAATAATAATAATAATAATAATAATAATAATAATAATAATAATAATAATAATAATAATAATAATAATAATAATAATAATAATAATAATAATAATAATAATAATAATAATAATAATAATAATAATAATAATAATAATAATAATAATAATAATAATAATAATAATAATAATAATAATAATAATAATAATAATAATAATAATAATAATAATAATAATAATAATAATAATAATAATAATAATAATAATAATAATAATAATAATAATAATAATAATAATAATAATAATAATAATAATAATAATAATAATAATAATAATAATAATAATAATAATAATAATAATAATAATAATAATAATAATAATAATAATAATAATAATAATAATAATAATAATAATAATAATAATAATAATAATAATAATAATAATAATAATAATAATAATAATAATAATAATAATAATAATAATAATAATAATAATAATAATAATAATAATAATAATAATAATAATAATAATAATAATAATAATAATAATAATAATAATAATAATAATAATAATAATAATAATAATAATAATAATAATAATAATAATAATAATAATAATAATAATAATAATAATAATAATAATAATAATAATAATAATAATAATAATAATAATAATAATAATAATAATAATAATAATAATAATAATAATAATAATAATAATAATAATAATAATAATAATAATAATAATAATAATAATAATAATAATAATAATAATAATAATAATAATAATAATAATAATAATAATAATAATAATAATAATAATAATAATAATAATAATAATAATAATAATAATAATAATAATAATAATAATAATAATAATAATAATAATAATAATAATAATAATAATAATAATAATAATAATAATAATAATAATAATAATAATAATAATAATAATAATAATAATAATAATAATAATAATAATAATAATAATAATAATAATAATAATAATAATAATAATAATAATAATAATAATAATAATAATAATAATAATAATAATAATAATAATAATAATAATAATAATAATAATAATAATAATAATAATAATAATAATAATAATAATAATAATAATAATAATAATAATAATAATAATAATAATAATAATAATAATAATAATAATAATAATAATAATAATAATAATAATAATAATAATAATAATAATAATAATAATAATAATAATAATAATAATAATAATAATAATAATAATAATAATAATAATAATAATAATAATAATAATAATAATAATAATAATAATAATAATAATAATAATAATAATAATAATAATAATAATAATAATAATAATAATAATAATAATAATAATAATAATAATAATAATAATAATAATAATAATAATAATAATAATAATAATAATAATAATAATAATAATAATAATAATAATAATAATAATAATAATAATAATAATAATAATAATAATAATAATAATAATAATAATAATAATAATAATAATAATAATAATAATAATAATAATAATAATAATAATAATAATAATAATAATAATAATAATAATAATAATAATAATAATAATAATAATAATAATAATAATAATAATAATAATAATAATAATAATAATAATAATAATAATAATAATAATAATAATAATAATAATAATAATAATAATAATAATAATAATAATAATAATAATAATAATAATAATAATAATAATAATAATAATAATAATAATAATAATAATAATAATAATAATAATAATAATAATAATAATAATAATAATAATAATAATAATAATAATAATAATAATAATAATAATAATAATAATAATAATAATAATAATAATAATAATAATAATAATAATAATAATAATAATAATAATAATAATAATAATAATAATAATAATAATAATAATAATAATAATAATAATAATAATAATAATAATAATAATAATAATAATAATAATAATAATAATAATAATAATAATAATAATAATAATAATAATAATAATAATAATAATAATAATAATAATAATAATAATAATAATAATAATAATAATAATAATAATAATAATAATAATAATAATAATAATAATAATAATAATAATAATAATAATAATAATAATAATAATAATAATAATAATAATAATAATAATAATAATAATAATAATAATAATAATAATAATAATAATAATAATAATAATAATAATAATAATAATAATAATAATAATAATAATAATAATAATAATAATAATAATAATAATAATAATAATAATAATAATAATAATAATAATAATAATAATAATAATAATAATAATAATAATAATAATAATAATAATAATAATAATAATAATAATAATAATAATAATAATAATAATAATAATAATAATAATAATAATAATAATAATAATAATAATAATAATAATAATAATAATAATAATAATAATAATAATAATAATAATAATAATAATAATAATAATAATAATAATAATAATAATAATAATAATAATAATAATAATAATAATAATAATAATAATAATAATAATAATAATAATAATAATAATAATAATAATAATAATAATAATAATAATAATAATAATAATAATAATAATAATAATAATAATAATAATAATAATAATAATAATAATAATAATAATAATAATAATAATAATAATAATAATAATAATAATAATAATAATAATAATAATAATAATAATAATAATAATAATAATAATAATAATAATAATAATAATAATAATAATAATAATAATAATAATAATAATAATAATAATAATAATAATAATAATAATAATAATAATAATAATAATAATAATAATAATAATAATAATAATAATAATAATAATAATAATAATAATAATAATAATAATAATAATAATAATAATAATAATAATAATAATAATAATAATAATAATAATAATAATAATAATAATAATAATAATAATAATAATAATAATAATAATAATAATAATAATAATAATAATAATAATAATAATAATAATAATAATAATAATAATAATAATAATAATAATAATAATAATAATAATAATAATAATAATAATAATAATAATAATAATAATAATAATAATAATAATAATAATAATAATAATAATAATAATAATAATAATAATAATAATAATAATAATAATAATAATAATAATAATAATAATAATAATAATAATAATAATAATAATAATAATAATAATAATAATAATAATAATAATAATAATAATAATAATAATAATAATAATAATAATAATAATAATAATAATAATAATAATAATAATAATAATAATAATAATAATAATAATAATAATAATAATAATAATAATAATAATAATAATAATAATAATAATAATAATAATAATAATAATAATAATAATAATAATAATAATAATAATAATAATAATAATAATAATAATAATAATAATAATAATAATAATAATAATAATAATAATAATAATAATAATAATAATAATAATAATAATAATAATAATAATAATAATAATAATAATAATAATAATAATAATAATAATAATAATAATAATAATAATAATAATAATAATAATAATAATAATAATAATAATAATAATAATAATAATAATAATAATAATAATAATAATAATAATAATAATAATAATAATAATAATAATAATAATAATAATAATAATAATAATAATAATAATAATAATAATAATAATAATAATAATAATAATAATAATAATAATAATAATAATAATAATAATAATAATAATAATAATAATAATAATAATAATAATAATAATAATAATAATAATAATAATAATAATAATAATAATAATAATAATAATAATAATAATAATAATAATAATAATAATAATAATAATAATAATAATAATAATAATAATAATAATAATAATAATAATAATAATAATAATAATAATAATAATAATAATAATAATAATAATAATAATAATAATAATAATAATAATAATAATAATAATAATAATAATAATAATAATAATAATAATAATAATAATAATAATAATAATAATAATAATAATAATAATAATAATAATAATAATAATAATAATAATAATAATAATAATAATAATAATAATAATAATAATAATAATAATAATAATAATAATAATAATAATAATAATAATAATAATAATAATAATAATAATAATAATAATAATAATAATAATAATAATAATAATAATAATAATAATAATAATAATAATAATAATAATAATAATAATAATAATAATAATAATAATAATAATAATAATAATAATAATAATAATAATAATAATAATATTTTTTTTTTTTTTTTTTTTTTTTTTTTTTTTTTTTTACTTTTGGAGGAATGCTTTACGCACCATAGAGAGGTGTTCCATACCTCTCCGTGTGCCAGACTCTCCACGGGATTTCAACCGTTTATTTGGCATACTGGCTAAACCTCCAAAAGTGTCTCGATGATCTCACCCCCTCGGGACTACTCGCGCATTACTTCGAGGGGGAGGTCCTTGTCTAGGCGTGTTCAGTCGTTTCTTGAAACAGGCTCCTCTCGTTTTTTGGTTATCAAGATCTGTGTTATATACGAACTTATTCGTACCCATTTCGCTTCATTTTCAAGCATCTTCTGGATGATGTTATCCTGCCTGATGTCACCGATGTTTCTGCTTAACTCCTCCCGGAGCGATTCCCATCTACTGCATTCGAAGACAGTATGATGGACGTCATCTAGGCTCGAGTCACCGTACTGACAGGAGGGGCTCATTGTTTTTCCCATTTTATGCAGGTAGGCGTTAAAGTATCCGTGACCGCTTAGGAACTGAGTGACGTAATAGTTCACTTCGCCATGTTTTCGTTTACTCCATATGCTCACGTCTCCGATTAGCCTCGCAGTCCATCGCCCTCTGCTTTCAGACTCCCACCTTTCCTGCCACTTCCGTTGTGTAATCGCTTCTGCTTCCGCCATCGCCGCACCGGCTCCAATTTCTGCTTTCTTTTCGTGTGCGTACTTTCGTTGTGCTGCAAGGAGGTCTATTGGTGGCACACTAGCGATTACCAGAACAGCTGGCTCTGACACTGTGCGGTACGCGCTGGCTATCCGTAGGGCCCCGCGTCTCTGTACCGATGCCATCTGTTTCCGGTACTTTTCCAGCTTCAGTGCGTCAGCCCAAATCTCACTTCCGTAAAGAAGAATAGAGTGCGTTGTTGCCATAAGAAGTTTTCTTTTACTTGCGGATGGTCCACCTATATTTGCCATCAGTTTAGACAGAGATGCTGTTACTTTCGATGCACGTTCCGCGGCCGACCGTATTTGTTCCCAGAAGCTCAACTTTGTGTCGAGTCTTATTCCCAGGTATTTTAATGCATTCTTGCTCGTTATCAGCTCGGTGTCTATGTGGAAGTCAACTATCGTAGGAATTTGTTTCCTCGTTAGTAACACCACTTCAGTTTTCTCCGTGGCCAGAGACAGTCCGTGGTCCGCCATCCAGGAGTTTGTTCTTCGCATGACCTGGTTAAGTTTCCTCTGCGCACTTTCGGTGTCTCTTGCTGTGATTACCGCGGCGACATCATCTGCGTATCCAACTAGGAAAGTATCCTCGGGCATTTCCATACGAAAGATTTCGTCATAAGAAATGTTCCAGAGGTCTGGTCCGAGAATCGATCCCTGTGCTGCTCCTGCTGTGATATCCTTGCTTCTTGGTCCTTCTGTTGTTTGATAGATGAGTTCACGTTCCTTAAGGTAGTCTTTTATCATACGCAAAAGATACTCCGGGATTTCGAACTTTCTTTCCAGTGCGGTCAGCATATCTGTCCATCTGACCGAATTAAAGGCGTTACGGACGTCTAGTGTTGCCAGAAGTACTATTCTTCTGGTGGAGTGGTTCCCCCTCTGGGCGATTTCAGCGGCTCTAATTACCTCTTCTATAGCTCCTATAGTGGAGTAACCTTTTCTAAAACCATGCTGTCTTTCAGACAAGCCTCCTCTTCCTTGTATTGCGGCTATGAGGCGTGGTTGCAGTAGTTTCTCGAACAGCTTTCCTGTTGTATCCAGCATGCATAGAGGCCTGTATGCGGATGGAGAATCTGGACAGCCTTTGTTTTTGCTTAACAGTACAAGTCGTTGCTTTTTCCACCGTTTGGGGAAAGTCCCTTCGGAGAGGCAGCTATTGTACATTTTGATAAGTAGTTGTGGGCAGGATTGGGCGATTTGTTTGAGTGCTTCTACTGGTACCCCATCTGGTCCAGGAGCCTTTTTATATTGCAGGGCATTTGTGGCGATCGTCAATTCTTCTTCGTTAAAGAATTGTATTTCTTGTTCTGGATCGGAGGAGCCACCATCAGAGGGTCTAGTCGAGTGAGTTGGGAATAGAGTATTCACAATGTACATCATTTTTTCTGGGCTTAGGTCTGCTGTGGTCTTCTGTGTCCCAAGCTTTTTCATAGCTATTTTGTAGCCAAGTCCCCAAGGATCACTGTTGATATCCCGTCGAAGTTCTTCCCATTTCCGTTTTTTACTTTGTTTTATGACACTTCTTAGCTCGTGACGTTTTGCTCTGAACTCTTCGAGTTCGTTCTGAAGGTGTTCGTCTCGCCTTCTTCTCCCTCTTGTGACTTTCCGCCTTAGATGCAGACAGCTTCTGCGGAGTTCAGCAATTTCATCCGACCACCAGTAAACAGGCTTTCTTCTTAAGTTTCCGAATCTTTTCCGGGGCATTGAGGCATCACATGCTTGTTGGATAAGTTGCATTGTGGCTTCAACTTTCTCTTCGGCAGTTCCTTCCATTTGTAGTACTGGGGTCTTCCCTTCTTCGATCTTCCTGTTTAGTAGTTCCACCTGAAGTCTGTTGGTGTTCCATCTTACTGTTTGAAATTGGTTTTGGCGTGTGTTTTGTAAGTTGTCTTCAATGCTAAAGAGTATATATTGGTGGTCACTGCCTGTGTAGTCTTCAATTATTCTCCAATTCCTGATTTTAGACATTATACCCTCAGTAGCCAGAGTTATATCGGGTATTGTGCCTTTGTTTCCTGCTCTTCTGAAGGTTGGAGTATTTCCAACGTTTACGACGTTGAGACTGCGTCTTGCCGCCATTTCAAGGATTTGCCTCCCTCGGGAGTCTGTGGTTGGCATGCCCCACTCTTGACCTCTGGCATTGAAGTCTCCCGCTACAACGATTTCTCCTTCGATCTCGCATATGAAATCTTCTAGGTCTTCTATTTTCTGCCGGAATTCGTCAATAAGGTCATTCGGGCTTAAGTACACGCTAATTATTGTGAGGTTTTCAGTTTTTATCCACGTGAAACCTCTTTGCGATCCTTTGCTATTGACTATGATATTCTTATTTGGAGTCCATAAGGCGGCGGTGTCTAGTAAGTCAGAGATCCAGTTTTGTCCATTTCTATTAGCGTATTGGTATTGCTCGCTTAAGACGATGACGTCTGCTTGTAGTTCATCTACAAGCTTGTACAGGAGGTCGTCCGCCGTTCGGCTCCCGTTGACGTTCGCTTGAAGTATTATCATTTTGAGGATGCCTTTTTCGCCTTTTCCAGTGCAAGTTTAAATACTCGGCACTTTCCTGACCCTGGTATATGTTCCATTGGGTAGGGTTGGTTTTCCAAACTTGCACATAAGTAGCACTTTGGTGCTTCTTTGCAGTCTTTTCTTTTGTGATCTGTGTTTCCACAGTTGAAGCACATTTCCTGTTTTCTCCTGTCTGGTCCATTGCAGTTTGTTTGCAAATGTCCATAGTCAAGGCACCTGAAACATTTTAGGACCTCAATTCTTCTTCTGATCCTACATTGGCTCCACCCTATTCTAATAACTGGTTTCTTTAGGATCTCGCTAGCAGCCCGTTCGCTTATGTTAACTATTGCCATTTTCAGAGCACTTCTGTTTTTCTTGGTGACAAAGATTTTGAGGTCAACTGGTTGATCTCCCATTTGTTTTCCAATGGCTTCCTGCACCTCCTCTTCTGTGGTGAGCTCGTCGAGGTCTCTTATTTCCAAAGTAGTTTTTGGTTCGAGATTTCGTATCTGAGCCCTATCTCCTAAGATATCTTGTATCGATTTTTGAAAGATTGGTCGGTTTTTGGCTTTCGGTCCAAATTCCAGTAGCACGTCTCCCGCTTTTGTCTTTCTGACAGTTTTGACTATTGTCTCACTATCTTCAGGGTTGACCTTCTGTCTTATCTCTCGGAGGATATCACTAAAGTTTCCACCCTCATTTGGTTTAATGAGTATCGCTTCGGGTTTTTGTCTCCGTTTCCGCTTTGTCTTATGTTTTTTCCGTTTTTTATGTTTTCCA
>OX608073.1:183012164-183014056 GCA_951509635.1 Eupeodes luniger | reverse complement strand
ATAGAAAACGACCTCGCGGAATTCAGAAGCAAACGGTCAGAGCTCAAGAACACCATCAATTCGAGCAAAAGACAGAAGTGGGAGGATCTCCGCCAGGACATCAACAGCGACCCTTGGGGACTAGGCTATAAGATTGTGATGCGGAAACTGGGAGCTCAGTCGGCTAGCCCCACCCTGGACGAAGAAAAGATGGAGCACATAGTTGACACACTCTTCCCAACTCACCCAGTCAGGCCGCCCGACACCATATCGGCCCAACGACAGGACGTACCACCCTTCAGTGTAGAAGAGCTGAGATCAGCTGTGGAAACGGCACAAAATAAAAGAGCCCCTGGACCAGACGGGATCCCAACGGAAGTGCTGAAAGTTACCGCACGGGTATGTCCAGAACTGTTGCTCAACATGTTCAACAGCTTCTTGGAGGAAGGGGTCTTTCTCAAGTGCTGGAAAACACAACGTTTGGTACTAATCAGTAAGGGAAAAGGTGATCCAGATTCCCCATCTGCATACAGACCTCTGTGTATGCTTAACACCGCAGGGAAGCTCTTGGAGAGGATGCTAAAACCACGGATCACAGCAGCAGTACAGGCATCAGGAGATCTATCGGAAAGGCAGCACGGCTTCAGGAAAGGCCACTCTACGATCGGAGCCATCGATGAGGTAGTGAAGGCTACCCAAATCGCCCAACAGGGAAACCACTACTCGAGCAAATCGTACTTCTGGCAACTCTGGATGTCAGAAATGCCTTCAACTCGGCCAGATGGAGCGATATGCTAAATGCGCTTGAGATCACCTTTAGCATCCCAGACTACCTCCTGCGGATCGTGAAGGACTATCTCAGAGATAGGGAGCTGATCTACGAGACCAAGGAAGGAACCAAAAGGAAACAAATTACCTCTGGAGCAGCGCAAGGATCAATCCTGGGACCTGACCTGTGGAACGTCTCCTACGATGGCATCCTCCGCATGGAGATGCCGGAAAATTCGTTCCTGGTAGGGTATGCAGACGACATTGCCGCGGTTATAACGGCAGAAAACACCGAAAGTGCGCAGTGGAAGCTGAATCAGGTCATGCGCCGGGTAATATACTGGATGGAGCAACACGGTCTTAGCCTGGCAACAGAAAAAACTGACATAGTCCTGCTAACGAAGAAAAGGGTCCCCACACGGATCGACTTCCAAATCGGGCCCGAAGTCATAGGCAGCAAAGAAGCGGTTAAATACCTGGGAATGAGGCTTGATACGAAGCTGTCTTTCTGGCAACAGATAAAAGTAGCAACAGAACGAGCATCAAAAACCACAGCAAGCCTGAGCAGACTCATGGCGAACACAGGCGGACCTTCTGCAAGCAAGCGGAAGCTACTGATGACGACAACGCACTCCATTCTACTCTACGGAAGCGATGCACTACGACAAGAAAAGTATCGGAAGCAGATGGCGGCAGTACAAAGACGTGGAGCCTTACGAGTAGCTAGCTCATACCGAACCGTATCGGAACCAGCTGTCTTAGTAGTTGCAGGAGTGACGCCCATCGATCTCCTAGCAAAAGAAAGGAAGTACGTCTACGACAAAAAGACGGAAATGGGAGTGGAAGCGGCATCCGAGGAGGCTAAACAGCTGACGCAGCAGAAGTGGCAAGAGCGTTGGAGTTCAGAAAGCAGAGGACGATGGACCGCAAGGTTGATCAGGAACGTAGCGGAATGGAACGGCCGAAAACACGGTGAGGTCAACTACTACGTCACCCAGTTCCTCACCGGACACGGATATTTCAACGCCTTCCTTCACAAAATCGGCAAAATCAACAGTCCAGCCTGCCAGTACGGAGACTTGCGAAAAGATGATGCAAACCATACCTTCTACGCTTGCAGCAGATGGGAAAGTCTTCGCCAAGAT
>OX608073.1:183004664-183007164 GCA_951509635.1 Eupeodes luniger | reverse complement strand
GCAAAACTAAAACAAATACATCAAAGGAGACCCCGGGAGTGGCACACTTGGCTCCCGTGGAACTAAAAGCTACAAGTGAACCCAGGAGCGATCCCTTTAAGAGAGCGGCACGTTTGCAGCGCACACCGCCATCGGCTGCAAAAACCCCGACAGGGACTATTGAGACAGCGGCAGAGAAGCCTCGAGTGGAAAAACCGCCTTTAAATAGGGATATCTTCGAGGAAACAACGCCACAAACCAGCAGAGAGGGGAAGGATCTATCTGATCCCAACAAGCAAAACTCAGCAGACACGCTCACCACTGAACTACAGCGATGCAAGGACACTGTTAAACTGATGAAGAATGCCTGTTCAAAGCAGAAAAATATCGGTTTAGACATTAAAAATGGCATCTCTGTATTGGAGGAATCTTTGGATAAGATGTTTTGGCACGTTCAAAATCATACTGCGGAATATACGATGCCAAAGCAGACTGTTCATAAAACACCACCACCAGTTGAAGCATGCAAACCAGGAGAAAAAAACACCCCAAATATAGCGTCCCATGATGAGACATCTGCAACCGGAAATAAAGGAATCCCTAGAGTGGCAAGGTCGAGTACTGTATACACGGACAAACCCCACTCATCTAAGAGACCACCCTCTAGCCCACTATTCAAAGCACAGGGAAAAAGAACGAGGAACCTACCAAACCCTCAAAAACCAGATGCACCTGGAAATGCAAAGGAAAATTGCCATAACGACCAAAGCTATACACAAGCTCTTAAAAGCAACGAGTCAAAGGGAACAAAACAGACGCCACACAACATCAAAGTCCAGGAAAAAAGAGCGACAAAGAAGACGAAAAAGAAAGCCCGGGCAAGGAAAACACAATCCGAAGCCATCTTGATTAAACCCGGCGTAAACTTCACGGACATCCTACGGGAAACCAAGATGAAAGTGAACCCGGATGACACCGAGACAACAGTTAAAAAAGTCCGGCAGACGAAATCTGGGGATGTACTACTGGAACTCGGATCGAAGACAAAAAACAAGGCGGCTTTTGGAGAATCTCTTCGGGTGATCCTTGGTGACAGAGCTACGGTCAACAACCACGAAGCAAAAGTAAGCATAGAAATCAGGGACCTCGACGAATTAACTACAGTGGAAGATGTCCAAGAAGCAGTAAGACAGAAATTTGCAGATGTTGTAACAGACATACAGATCGGAGTCACTGGCAAAAACAAAAGATTTTTGAAGATGGCAATAATAAGAGTAAACATTAAAGCCGCTCAAGAAATGTTAAGGGCCAAGACAATTAAGATCGGTTGGACACACTGCCAAATCAGAAGAAGAACGGAAGTCCTGAGATGTTTCAAATGCTTCGGATACGGGCACAAACAAGCGTCCTGCACCAACGCAGACAGGAAGAGCCAAGGACTATGTATCAATTGCGGAGAGTCAGGAAATAAAAAGAAGGAGTGCACAAATCCTCCAAAATGATGCCTATGCGCCACACTGGAAACAACACCGCTCCTGAATCATGTGCCAGGCACAGGAAACTGCACAGTGTTTAGGAAAGCGCTCGAACAGGAGAAAAAGGCCTCCTCAAAATGACCATAATACTCCAGGCGAATGTCCACAGGAGCCTTACAGCGGACAGCCTCCTGACGAAACTTATCGCAGAATTGCGGGCAGAAATCGTCATCATTAGCGAGCAATACTGTGACAAGGATGGACCAAACTGGATACCGGATGTGCTCAAAACTGCTGCAATTTGGATTCCCGATAGGAGCAAATTCCCCATTGAAAAAAAAGGGACAGAAAGAGGCTTCGTATGGGTGAAAAGCGGAAAGCTAACGATAGCTAGCATATACTTCAGCCCAACCGACAGAATCGAAGAATTCCGAAAGAAACTAGAAGATTTAGAGGACTTCCTAAATGGAACTGAGGGAGAAATCCTAGTCGCTGGAGATTTCAATGCCAGAGGACAAGAGTGGGGAATGCCAACTACGGACTCACGAGGAAGGCAAATACTAGAGATGGCAGCGCGACGTGGCTTGAACGTTGTGAATGTAGGAAACACACCCACTTTTAGAAGACCTGGCTGCATAGGCACGATACCAGACGTGACCTTTGCAACGGAATCCACATCCGCAAAGATACGAAACTGGAGAGTTATCGAAGACTACACGGGCAGCGACCATCAGTATATTATCTTTGAACTAGAGGACACCCAAAGAACCACCATCCGAAACCAAGCCCAAGCTCCAAGGTGGAACATTAACAGGCTGAACGAAGATATCTTCACTTCTGTGGTAGAAGAAGGAAAAACCGCTGTTTTGGAAAGAAGGGGATCTGCGGAAGCCAAAGCGGAAGCCACAATGGAACTGATCCGGCTAGCATGCGACGCCTCGATGCCCAGAAAAAGAGGACTTCAGAACAGAAGCAGAGATCCCGTATACTGGTGGACAGACGAGATTGCAGAGCTTCGGAGAAGATGCCTGCAACTTAGACGCAAA